>CAUYQV010133753.1:0-66650 GCA_963574575.1 Galagoides demidoff | reverse complement strand
GGCTAAGGCACCAGCCACGTACACCTAAGGTGGCGGGTTCGAATCCCCAGCCCAGGCCCGCCAAACAACAATGATGGCTGCAACCAAAAAATGGCCGGGCATTGTGGTGGGTGCCTGTGGTCTCAGCTACTTGGGAGGCAGAGGCAGGAGACTCGCTTGAGCCCAGGAATTAGAGGTTGCTATGAGCTGTGATGCCAAGGCACTCTACTCAGGGGGATAGCTTGAGGCTCTGTCTCAAAAAAAAAAAAAAAAGAATGTGTATCAGTTCACTCCTTCTGAGCACCTTTCTCCACAGTGATACACATATCCTCAAAGCACTCCCACCATCACGTCCTCAGTCTCTTCTGGGTTAAAGGGCTCACAGTTTACAAGTCTCACCAAAGAGTCACTGGGTAGAGATGGACGCATTCCGTGCTAATGCCCTATGAAGGCCTATGACTTTCCAAAACTCATGTTTCAGAGGATAGGGTGGCCCAGGGGTCTGTCACCATGCACTGCGCTGGTCTCTCATTTCACGATGATGGGTTTGTCTGGTGCCTGAATGTCTCCGTCCACTGTATCTTAGCCTTTCCCATGTAGCTGGGAAGCCCGTAACCTATGGCCAGCCTTCTGTGGCTACAGGTGCACCCGCCTGGTGAAATGTGTTCTGCAGACAGTGTCTGGCCATGGTCCTGGTGTGTGGGGGCCTCATCATCACTGTGGAGATCATGCAGAAGTCAGGGGGAAGAACAGGTCAGGGAGACATCACTCTCCGAGAGCTGATCTTAGACTCGTCTTTACCCTGAAGCAGTGTTTACCACCTTTTATCATCTCACAGCACACCGGAACCCATAGTTAGACTCCCATGGCACACTTAAATTATGTTGATCAAAAAATCAAAAGAGTGAAAAGACACTAACTGTGCTTTGAAGTTCTTTTTTTTTCCTGCAGTTTTTTTGGCTGGGGCTGGGACTGGGTTTGAACCCACCACCTCCAGTATATGGGGCTGGTGCCCTACTCCTTTGAGCCACAGGCACCGCCCTGTGCTTTGAACTTCTTTAGAAAATAATTTAATTAACAATCTTTAACGTTTTCATGGCACACCTATGATCCTCTCCTGGCACACTAGGTGAAAATCACGGCCCTAAAGAAACACCTTTAAATCAAGAGACTCAAACTTGAAGAAATGAAGATAACTTTGACTAAAAATGTTAACTATTTCTTACCAAATACCCAGTTGTATCAGGGGGAATTCAGGTTCAGGAGAGATTTTAGCTGTCATAGAAAACAGAGGATACTTTTTATTTCTTTTTCTTTTGCAGATGTTAAGTGTGGTAGGTAAATTTCGACCTGACACTCAAGCATCTTTCCCTTCATAAAATATGTATCAACATTCCAAAGACTGGGCAGGTAATCTTGGGATCTGTTTTGACTTACCAATAAAAGGTGACATAAAAAGCTTCTAGTACCTTATCAAGCATATCCCTGTTAAACTGATCAGGACACAATCATATGCTAGTGCCATGACAGAGAAAAAATAGTTCTAGGTGATTCTGATCTCAAGGAAAAAAACTGCCAGCTTGACAGGTTGTTGGAGGGGAAGTATTTTAGATAAAACTATCCATTTGGTATACTCTTTAGATTTCTGGGGTACAGATAAATAGGACTGACTTCAACTGAATTTATCCTAAGAGAGATGCTTGCAACAGAGAGGAAACTGGAACCCGACACACACCGCCACCCCCTGACACCACGGCATCCCCTCTACCCTAAGACAAAGGAGAGACCCACCAAGTGATGCGTGAAGTCTGCGTACCTCACACTCCCCAGCTATTCTTCTTTCATTTGTCCATGGATCTTGTATGCTGAGATACATTAAAGTTTTAGCAGAGTTTGGAAAAGAAAGATCTTGCTCACATTCTCTGCACACAGGGAGTACTATTCACACGTGCTTCACAGTGTGAGTTAGGAGCTGCACTCAGCTTCTCTGTGTCTGTGTCAGTGACGGCTCAGTCACCCTCTGTCAGTGTATCAAGGAGCAACATCTAGTTTCAGGGTCAAATCTGGACCAAGATCATTCCTGACTTCTTTTTTTGCCTATTTCCCTATTAGAACCTAGAGGCCAATTACGGGGAAAGCCCTGATTTGGAACTGCAAAGCCCTGGGTTCTTCTACCTGACATCATGCACTTTGAACATGTCACTTCTCTAAAGTTCCAAGAACTCCTGGAGAGCTCTGCATTATACGTGAGAGGGGCTGCTACACAGCGCTTACTCACTGAATGTGGGCTCCACTCCGACTAGCATTACGTTCCTTTACAGTTAAAACTAGTGAAGCAGGGCAGCGTCTGTGGCTCAAAGAGTAGGGCGCCAGCCCCATATACCAGAGGTGGTGGGTTCAAACCTGACCCTGGCCAAAAACTACAAAAAAAAAAAAAAAAAAAACTAGTGAAGCAGCATAAGGCTATTTGAGAATATTTAATTTTTTTTAAATGTTGAACACTAATTCCCTAGTGAATACCATGGGGATCTTTTCTGTTTAGCATCCTCTGTACATAGTTTTTTTTCTTCTCCTTTAGAAAATTAATTGTTTTGGAGTCCCATGACTTGATACTTTTTAGCCTTCTTTCTCTTCTCTCTTCTTAAATTGTCTGGATGAATGTACCTCTGACCGCCATTCAACTTTTGCATCATAAAGAAATATAAAAATATGAATTTATATCTTTTCCCTGTTAACATAAATTCTCCTTGTCTCACTGAGATACGGATGCTAAGTCTGTTCCTCCTGGCTCTCAGCCCTCCTGGCTGTAGGCCACCACTTCTGACCCGAGCTCCTCTCAGCTTGCCCACTGCTTCAGCCCTTCTCCTTCAGATACAAGGCATTTTCCCCTCAGCTCTTTGAGAAGTTTCTACTCTCCTGCTTCTATTAGGGTAAAATAACACAAGTCGTTTTTCTGAGATTTCCCCTGTCTTTGGTTCGTAATACCTCTCCCCTCTCTGCTCCATAGATCTCATTTAAAGGGTGAAAATCACCTAGGTTCCAACAACCCAATGCTTATAAACAGGACTGGGGGCAAATGTAACAATCAGAGTGGACAGCACTCAGCATTCACCTTTGAGGAACAGGCCTGCCTCGTCTGCCACTGAATTACAGTGTTTATTTTTAAAAGGCAGCAAAATACCTATAAAAGATCAATATTATAAGAAGATAGATAAGTATATAGAATTGTGACAAATTCCAGCCATGTTTATGTCAAAAAAGAAAAGAAATCAAGCTGTAACAATGGACTTTCTAAAAAGACTGTTCAGACTTTGAAGTGGATCGCTGAATGGCAAAGCATACAGATCAGGCCGAGATTTTAACATTCTACCCTGCCACCTTTTCTTTCTTGTAGACATATACTTGTCACAAACTGAGCAGAAAGATCTCTGTTCCTATTCCAGGAAGCCTGCTTTAATAGTCCCTATGAAAATCAACAGGTTCCAACTGACAGGATGCTTAGAGAAGCTTTACTTGGCTTGACAGAGCGTGTTATCTGCAAACTACTTTCCTTAATGTGTTCTGAGACCTCAATTGGCCCAAAAAGTCTATCTGAGCTGGTGATTTATTATTCCCCTCTTCATCACTGACCAAGGTGACCTTGCCTGCGCTTCCAGAGCATGCTAGTAAATGATAAAAAGTGGCTAACAGCAGTGTTTAATAAATACATATCTTTAACCCAGATTGAACCATCTATTCCTCTTACGTCATAGCAATTAGAAAGTGTACAGCTCATGGTCAGTTTTCTACGGTCCCAAGGGAACCTGTTCCCTGTTGCTGAGAATTATCCTACCCAGTGAGATGAAAGGGTGGTGCCCAGATGGTATTTTTTGTGTCCTACTTAGAACGTTGACCTGGCACAGAGGGACAGGTGCTCGGAGAACCTATGATGCAGCTGCTCTGTTTGTCCCATTCCCCTGTGGTCACCACAAAGGTGCTTCATGGGGCCATGGGTCACCCCACACTCTGGAAACCGCAAAAATGGAGCCACACACTTTGCCCATTTTAAAATCAAGTCTTTCTTTTTTTTTGCTACTGAATTATACGAGCTCCTTTGAGCCAAGCAGAGGAACCCTCCCTACCCTTTCCTCTTAGTGAGTAGAAAGGATCAAGTCCTCTAGGAAGGGCCTCCACACCTTGTCACTAAACCCTCAACCAGGCAGATTCAGAGGATGAAGAGGGGGACTCCCTGCACCTGACATAGTTTGGAGATTAGCCCCTGACCAGATACACGGTTTGTAAATACGTTCTTCCCCTTCTGAAGGTTGTCCTTCTATTTCACTGATTGTTCCTTTGGCTATGTAGACATGTTTTCATTTGGTATAGTTTTATTTGTTTGCTTTTGCTTTTGTTGCCTGAGTTTTGGTGCCATAATCAAACCATCATTGCCAAGACCCATGCTATGAAGTTTTTCCCATTTTGTTCTAGAAATTTTATGGTTGAAGATCTTGGTCTTTAGTCTCTAATTCACTTTTAGCCTTGGATGTGGTGTGAGGTACGTGGATATCCAGTTTTCCCAACAGTAGAGAGACTGTCCTTTCCTCATTTTGTGTTCTTGGCATTTTTGTCATAAATCAATTAACCATGAGTGTGGCGATTAATGTGTCTGTTTAACGTCAGTATCCACTTTGTGGATATTGACATTGGGTAGTGCTAGGCCTCCAATTTTGTTCTCTTTCCTCAAGATTTCTTCGGCTTTTTGGAGTTTTTTGTTAATCCACAGAGATTGTATCCCAATAGGATTTTTTTTTTCTATTTCTATTAAAATTGCCATCGGGCTTTTTATAGAGGTTGCATTGAACCTGCAGAATGCTTTGGGTAGTCTGGACATTTTGCAAAATGAACATGGGAGATCCTTTCGTTTCTTGCTTTACAGTACAGAAAACTGTCCCCTTCTTGATTAAATTTATTCCTAAACATTTTAATTTTTTGACACCATTGTAAATGAGATTGTTGCCTTAATTTCTTTTTTAGACATTTTGTTATTAGTGTATAAATTGTAACTGATTTTTGTATGTTGACTTTTTACCCTGCAACTTTACTGAAATAGTTTATTAGTTCTTACAGTTTTTTTTATGGGATACTTAAAAGTTTTCTATTTAAAATCATGTTATTTACAAACAGAGATAATTTTAAATGAGACCAAAAAGTCTCATTTAAATGATCCTCAAAATATCCCCAAGTATTTTTCCTGGGGTTAATTTCTTCCCTTATTCCTTGACCCACTCAGCTACCTTCCTTAGGAGTGTAATAACACCCATTACTACAGACCTCCAGCAGTCACACATTCGTTTATGTAGTTTTCACTTGGTGAAATAAAAAGAATGTGGAAATCAGAAAAATCTATTTTCAAAACCTGTCTCTGTACTTACTATCTGGGTGGCTGTGGGCAGTTAGCTTCTCTAAGCCTCAGTCACCAAGACTGACCTGACAGAATAGTGAGATTATTCATTGATGCACACAACAAATTTTTACTTCAGTAATACATGCAAAGTTCCTAGGGTACAGAAAATGTAGTTATTACCATTCCAGATTCTCCATTTAGGTGCCCAGCTTTCTATAAACTACATACCTGAGCATTAGTTCCAACCAAACCTGCCCTTATCACTAAGAAACTGTTTTCTGAAGTAGGTGATGCAAATGAGGAGTGGGGGACCACTGGAGCAAGTTTGTGTCAATTTTGTACCCCTATCCTCAGCATTTGAGGGATCCCTTTTTTTTCAAATCCTGGACAAAAATAAATATATTTCTTATTCTTTTTTTATTTGGTGCAGATACTCTAGGAGCCCTTAGAAGAAATTTACCTCATCAGGACTTTGATTTTGGACATCTAGCCTCCAGAACTGTGAGGGAATAAATTTCTGTTGTTTTAATTCACCCACTTTGTGGTAGCTTGTTAGGCCAGCCCTAGCAAACCCTGATAGATAGGCAGTGGGTAGCCAAACAGAAAGGTAGGTAGGTAGGGAGATAGATGGGCAGACAGATAAACAGATACCATGTTTCCCCCGAAAATAAGACCTACCCCAAAAATAAGCCCTAGCAGGATTTCTATGCATTTGTTAAATATAAGCCCTACCTTGATAATAAGACCTAGTGATGGGCATGGCTATACAGCCAGGCCATGTATTTCAGCGCAGAGATAAGACATCCCTGAAAATAAGCCCTAGTGTGTCTTCTTGAGAAAAAAATAAATATAAGACAGTGTTTAACTTTCAGGGAAACATGGTAATAGACAGACAAACAGAAAGAAAGACGTAAACAGATGGACAAAGGTTCAGGCCTCTTTGACTTAGCTCTTCGTGACAAAATGAAGACCTTAGGGACTGTGGAGTGAGGTACAGTGACCCCAAGCTTGTTAGTTGAACAACATAAAATTGCCATTTTTATAAGTCAAAATGATTAAAAGAGGCAATTTTATGTGGTTCGGTCTAATACGTGTAACTGATTATTATACAAATAGCCAAGCTTTCTGAAACCACTTTTTGCCCTCAGGAGCAGACCCTTGGCTGAATTATCTAAGAAAACATTTTTTTTCTGCATTACTTTCCCTCTATAAATAGATCCTTAGGCTTCATTCATTTCATGTGGATAAGGAGTTCCGGCCTCCAGGACCTAAACAGAATTAAGCAGGGGAGGCAATAGCTTTTCGCTGTTTCCCCGGCCCCTTCCCTGTTTCCACTTCCCTGCCCGTGGCTTGTCCCAGGAGGCAATACTGGGGGCTCCATCTAATTCACATTCAAAGGCAAGCTTTCTCCAGGGCATTTTCCCTCATTCCATTTGGCACAGCAGTAACTGTGTTTGACAACATCTGCCTAACAGTCCCACTCTGCAGCTCCATCTGACACGCGGTGTCATCTCCATTCTCTCCCTGCCTGTCTTCTGAGGAAGATGTTTTCACAACAGAGGGGCGGAGAGAAGACAGTGAGGCTGTGCTTCCCAATGGTGTGAGTCACGGGCCCACCAGATGTCTCCCCTGCCTCTCACTCCAATTCATCCAAAGACTTTTGACATCAGCCAATACTCTCTAATCCAGCCTTTGTCCTTGGGGATTTCTGAGTAGTCACAAGTAATTTTTAAACGTTTATTTTCCAGACTTTTCATGCATCTAATCTCTCTCAAAGTTTCCTCAACTATGAACAAAAAATAATCCACTACACATTTTTTTTCTTTTACCAACAGGAAAAGATACAATCAAGTCCTAAAACATATTGTGTGTGACAACTACAAAACATGCCAATTTGTTTTCACAAAAGTAGATATTTAATAGGAAATTTTATTTTACAAAATTTTTCATAATCCTTACTTCAGATAAATCTTATAAGAAACTGATTTAAAGGAAAATCCCAAACCTTACCAATCAAAGATTCTTCTACACTCTCACATAACTCAAATCATTGTCTAAACCAAGTAGGAAACTCAGAATACAGAGTGCAATAGTAGCTACTACCATTTAAATTATGAACTATGTCCATTAAGTTATCTTTGTTATCTTGCTGTGGCTTTACACTCTAACAGATTGCTTCCAAATGTCATTCTATTTCTACTCGGCTGAAAACCCAGTGTCGTAATGCTCTTCTTTATTACATGAGGCTCTAAAATTTCCCTGTGTCAGATAATTCATAAACAGCTAGTGATAGTAAGATGCCTTGAAGAGAAAAATAACTCCTTGGCCTCAACAATGTATCATTTGACTTCAAAATTCATGATTTTCCTCAGCATATTATGTAACTGGGCGTTTAAAAATAGATATATTTTTTATATTTGTTCACACAAAATTTGAAAAAGGAAGAATGTGCTATAAAAGAATACCTTGTCTTTTTGTGGTTTTATGAGCAGAAACTACCTAAGGACAGAGAGTGTAAGTAGGGCACTCGAATGACGAAATCCTCTCTGGGGAACAAACTGCATCGTACCAACCTTATACCACATCACACCGACGCTGAGACCTGCAGTTGCCACTCCCACCTGCTGCATTTCTTACTCATTAGGCCTGAGCGTAGGCCACTTTTGCCTCCTCAACTAACCTATGGGTTGTGGGGCACAGGAAGCAAGCCCAAAACAAAATTCTCCCCTTTTGTCCTAATGCAAAGTTGTAGATGAGCAGGTGCAGCCCAGAAACATCAGCGTTTGTCCAGTACTTTACTGAAGCAACCCCAACATTGGAAAATGTAGGCAAATTAGAAGCTGATGACTTCTTTCATTTCAACTATTTATTTATTTATTTATGTAGACAGAGTCTCAAGCTGTCACCCTTGGTAGCAGAGTGCCATGGTGTTACCACTCACAGCAACCTCAAATTCTTGGGCTCAAGTGATCCTCTTGCCTCAGCCTCCCAAGTAGCTGGGACTACAGGCGCCCACCACAATGCCCAGCTATTTTTTCTTATTGTTCTCAGTGTTGTTTAGCAGGTCCTGGCCGGTTTCGAACCCACCAGCCCCAGTGCATGTGGCCAGGTCCCTAACCATACAGCTACAGATGTTGAGCTGTCAACCTCTTTTAAACCAAGATTTTCTAGCATATAAAAATGTAAATATTTTTACACTATTAAAATTAAAATTTTTAAATACTAAAATTTTATGTATAATATATATCTAAGAACATAACATATATACATATCCTGTATCTCCAGGAACACTGCTGATATACAAAGTACAGTCTACCTGCCTCTCTGATACTCCTTTCCACGCTTCTCCTCCCCAGGAGCCCATCCAGTTTTAGATCCAGTTGCTTTCAGAGAATCAGACAGTTTCCACCAGACAACACTATCTGGGTTACACTGTCAAACCAAGAGTCAACCGAGGCAGCTCACACAGTGGCTTTCTGTGTCCTCTGAGTCGCCAGGTCATAGGCCCTTTAAAGATGCCACTAGGTAATGAAATACACTTACTGTTTTCTTTAACACTTTGAGAGCAAAAGGCTTCTGCGTCCTCTTCTGTTTGCATCTGTACACGATGGATGTAGCACCCCTGGAGGGGAAAAAAGACAAAAAGAAAATGTTACGCTTGAAAATAAGCTTGCAGTAACTCTCATAAGTGTTTGTGAGTTCTCCTATACAACCAGCCCTAGATATCAAGAGTGCGTTTTTTTCTTAAGACTGAATATAGTTTTCTCAGAAAGTTCTAGGTTGTCTACACTCTTCTTTTCCTCCCTCCCCATCCCTATACAAGTAACAGCCTAGGGCTGTTACATTCAGTAAACTCTGGAATACATCTGGGCCTCAGGAGGACATAGCTTTTGGAGGAAATCCATCCCATTTCCGAGCTCCAGAGCTTTACAAAAGATATGTATCTGGAGTAAAAGAAACCGTATGTCTCCAGGGAGAGTAAGTTCAGCTCTCTGATATAAAGGTCGGAACAGTCTGTGCTTCCATTACTCAGTATGGAAGCTTGTGCCCCTCTCTCTTTTTAACCTATAAAGAAAAATAATAAGAATGGACTCAGTAACTATCTTGATATATGAACAAGGTTACTAAAAGGAAAGCTTTAAAAAGCAAAGGCCCAAGCAACGTGGCTCACACCTGTAATCCTAGCACTTTGGGAGGCCAAGGCAGGAGGATTGCTTATAGTTGGGAAGTTTGGGAGTTTAAGACCAGCCTGAATAAGAGAGAGACCCTGTCTCTACAAAAAACAGAAAAATCAGCTGTGCATGGTGATACGCGCCTCTAGTCCCAGTTACCCGGGAAGGTGAGGCAGGAAAATCCCTTGAGCCCAGGAGTTTCAGTTTGTAGTGAGCTATGATGATGCCACTAGACTCTAGCCCTGTCTCCAAAACCTGGAAAAAAAAAAAAAAAGGCAAGAAAATGTGGTCCAAATGCTTCCACTCCACACTTAAAGCAAGAGGGTAAGAGAAAGAAACAGAGAGCACAAGAGGCTTATCAACTAAACAAGCTTAAGTTTCGGCTTCAGAGACATTTTAAAGTAAAATCAGTTTGAAGTAAACCTGTCAGATTTTGAAGATTAGGACAAAGGACCTCTTATGATTGATGGATAGATAGATAGATAGATGGATGATAGATAGATATACATATATAAACTGTGTATAATGTATAGTTGTATACTTCTAAAATTTGAAATAAGCATGTAGAATTATAAAATTCACATTCTCAGCCATCTAAACACAACAAATTTTTAACTGAACCAAGAGAAGCCAGAGATTGGTGTGTTGTAAATGCTAATAGTTAAGAACTATTTTTCCACACTTTAAAAACCTTTATATGACATGAACATAAAGAAACAGAATAAAGGTAAGTATCAAATTCAATTTTCCTCATTTTTTAATTGCTCTAAAAGATAATTAAAGCAAAAATATTAACAAGGAACTGCGTTTATAACATGTGTACAGGTAAAATCACTGACAACAGCATGTAGGGTAGAAGGAGGGAATTGGGGAAAGATTACTCAGTCCGAACACGCCGTGTTAGGTAGTCTGAGAGCAGGAACCAGAATCGGATTGCCACTCTCAACATTTCTGTCGAACATAATATTAGAAACCCTAATCAGAACAATAGGCAACAGAAAGACATAAAATGCATCTGAATAAAAAAAGGGAAAAAATTACATGTCCCCATTTTCCGGAATGATATGATAGTGTACATAGAAAACCTTAAAGATTTCACCAAAAAACTATTAGAACTAATAAATGAATTCAGTAAAGTTGCAAGATACAAAATCAACAAGTAAAAATCAATTAAGCTTCTATACACTGACAATAAACCATCCCCCAAAATCAAGAAAACGATCCCATTCATCATAAAAAATAAAATACGTAGAGATAAATTTAAACAAATTTAAATTTGTTAAAAAACTCTAAAATACTGATGAAAGAAATTGCAGAAGATACAAATAACTGGAAGGGTATCCTGTGTTCACGGATTGAAAGAATTCACATTGCTAAAATGTTCATACTACCCAGAGCAATCTGCAAATTCGGTACAATTCATATCAAAATTCCAAAGACATTTTTTTCAGAAATACATAAAGCAATCCTAAAACCCCTGTGGAAGGACAAAAGCTCCCAAACAGCCAAAGCAATAGGGAGTAAAAAGAATAAACCTGGAGGCATCACACTATCTGATTTCTTTCTTTCTTTCTTTTTTTTTTTTTTTGAGACAGAGTTTCAAGCTGTCACCCTTGGTAGAGGGATGTGCTGTCACAGCTCACAGCAACCTCAAACTCTTGGGCTTGCCTCAGCCTCGCAAGCAGCTGGGACTACAGGTGCTGGCCACAACATTCAGCTATTTTTTGGTTGTAGTTGTCATTGCTGCTTGGCAGGCCTGGGCTGGATTTGAACCCACCAGCTCCAATGTATGTGGCTGCTGCCCTAGCTGCCTGAGCTACAGGCACTGAGCCACACTACCTGATTTCAAAATCTACTAGAAAGCTCTATTACTTAAAACAGCGAAGATGCCAAAAACACATAATGGGAAAGAAACAGTCGCTTCAACTTAATAAATGAAGTTGGAGGCCGTGTGTAGCAGCTCACGCCTATAATCCCAGCACTCTGGGGGGCTGAGATGGGGGACTGCCTGAGCTCAGGAGTTCTAGACCAGCCTGAACAAGAAAGAGACCCCTGTCTCTAAAAATAGCTGGGTGTTGTGGCAGGCAGCTTGTGGTTCCAGCTACTCAGGTCGAACAAGAGGACTGCTTGAGCCCAGGAATCTAAGGCTGCTGTGAGCTATGATGCCATGGCACTCTCCCCAGGGTGACAAAGTGAGACTCCCTCCAAAAAAAAAAAAATGATGTTGGGAAAACTGGATATCTATATGCAGAAGAATGAAATTAAACCCTTCTCTCCCACCAACCTACCCATTCCACAATGTATACATATTTCAAAACATCATGTTGCATATCATAAAAACATGTAATTTCATTTTCAATTATAAAAACAGATGCAAAGAACAATGCAACAGAATAAAGAGGACTGACATAAACCCATACCTTCATGTCATCTGATTTCTACAAAGATGCCATCAACACAAAATGGGGAAAAGACAGTCACTTTAATAAATGGTGTTGGGAAAACTGGATATCCACGTGCAGAAAAATGAAATTAGACCCTTCTCTCACACTGTATTCAAAGATGAGCTCAAAATAGTGAGAGACTCAAAGATACCTGTTAAATGGCAATTACTGAAAAGATGAGTGGTAAGTCTTGGTGAGGATGTGGAAAAAGGAACCCTTATAATATGTACAATGTTGGGGGATGTAAGTTAGTACACACATCATGGAAACCATTATGGAGGCTTCCCACAAAGTAAAAAATGAAACTACTGCATGATTCAGCAATCCAACTACTAGATGGATAGCCAAAGGCACGAATGGTATCTCATCACTGTTTTAATTCACAACTTTCTGATGCTCAGTGATGTTGAGCACGTTTTCATATACCTGTTGGCCATTTGTATGTCTTCTGAGAACTGTCTATTCAGGTCCTTTGCACGTAACCATCACGTCAAGGAGACAGCTGCCCTGCCACGTTCACTGCAACGTGGGCTCTACAGGCATGTTCAGCAACATATATATATTTCAAAACATCACGTTGTGTTTCATACAAATACATAATTTTTATTTTTAATTAAAAAGTATTTGAACATATACTTCAAATATACTTTTGTTTGTTTGTTTGTTTAGCAGGCCCTGGCCGGATTTGAACCCACCAGCCCCGGTACACGTGGCTGGCGCCCTAACCACTGAGCTACGGGCACCCAGTCAAGAAATAACTTTTTAAAGGCTGGAAAGAATACATTAAAAGAACCAAACAGCCTAAACAAAATTTGCGTGAAAATAACAAGTCAGTGATTTCTCAAATATACATACTCTTTGCGGAAATTAAATGATTAAGTGTGTAAACATAATTTTAGAAAGTAATCGTATTTTCAGCATTTTTATATAAAAATAAAAGGTATTTTGACATAAATCACATTAACAGTTAATTTTTAATACAAAAGAACATTTTGTAAAATGTTGTTCTTCAATTCAAAATAGGATATTTAAAGAGAGAATCATCATAAATTTGCCTTAGATCCAAAGAAAGCAAGGAGATTATAGATTAGAGGATATTATATTTACGGAGTTATTTAATTGAAAAAGAAATAAAGCTTCCCTGATCATGTCTATTCATTCATAATATATTCTCCAACAAAAACCCAAGAAATATAGAAATTATTTCAGTTTGAATTTTGTCTGTGATTTTTTTTTTTTGATGAACAACATCCATTCTCTTCTGACAACTTCTATAGTTCCATATTCATTCTCCTTACTAGAAGACCTGGGAAGCTACCTTGGAGCTCTATCCTTCTTTAGTATCCTGAGATACATACTAACAAAATGTTAAAGGCAAAAAATGAAACACAAATCACTATATTTTTATTACACAGAAAGAAGAGAAAGTAGTCAAACCTGTAATGTGTCTGTAAAACTGTCTATTTATACATGGTAACTACAACACAATGTGTAAAGTATTACACACATGAATGCATATATGCGTGTTATATATCACACACATGCACACATATTACTGCTCTTGTAATGCTGTTAAGAAGCACCTGAGATTGGTACCCAGCACTGTGCACCAAAGTTACAGAATGTGGGGGGAAAGCTCCAGATATATTTATCAGCCTGAAGATGTTTCAAGTATAAAGTCCTTTATAAACACATTCAGGAGACATTCACTCTGGGCTCTTTATCCGATGGTTCATTTGTACATGTTCCTCATGCTCAGTACATAGGGAATAACTATGTTGTTTTTTGTTTGTTTGTTTGTTTGTTTTTTGGAGAAAGAGTCTCACTATGTTGCCCTTGGTAGAGTGCCGTAACATCACAGCTCACAGCAACCTCAAACTCTTGGGCTTAAGCAATTCTCTTGTCTCAGCCTGCCAAGTAGCTGGGACTATAGGCACCCACCACAATACCTGGCTATTTTTTTGTTGTAGTCGTCATTGTTGTTTGGCAGATCCAGGCTGGGTTCAATCCCACCAGCCCTAGTGTATGTGGCTGGCGCCCTAGCCACTGAGCTACACATACCAAGCCATCTTTTTTTCCTTTTTGTAAATCTTTGTCAGCACAAACTTTTTCCTTTTTTTTTTTATTACTGTAATATCACCCCTTAGCTCTTCCCCTCTTCTCTCCTTTTTTCTTGAAAGAGAGATAAATTGGTCTAACTTTATTTTTTGCCAAAAGAAAATCCAGGCATGTTGACATAACTGTTTAGTCACTGGCTGAAAGACTGACCCCAAATGCCTTCACTGGGCCGAGTAGAGATAAAATCTGATTCAAAATGGAAGAAAGAAGTCTAAAGTCTGGATTCAGATTAATATTTCAGGGAATTGAAATGAGATTACACAATGTTCTGATAATTTAGCATCAAGGACATTCTCCTGTTAAGGCAGATTATAAATCAGAGGTTGGCCTTCTGGGGGAGGACCCAGTGGGACATTTGTAATCACTTGGAGGAAAGCAATAAAGTCTGGCTTTCCTTGCCACTGAACCTACAATTTGCTCTTTGGAAAGGAAAGGGAACTTCAGATACAGAGTTTCTTAAAACATAGAAATTCACCTTTAAAAAAAAAAAAGAGAGGGATCTTGAAATGGAACCAAAGAATCTCCTAATCTTGAAGACGCTTGGTTAACAATTACAGTTATGTCAAAACGTTAATTACTTTTAAACATTTCAAAGCATTTAATTTTGTTCTTGTATTTTGCATTTGATTTTTAAAGTTTTTACTTCCAATGTATGTACATGCAGAAAAAAATCCCCCAACCCTCATTATGAGAAGGTCTAAAAGCAAAGTTGTACTTTAAAAGAACTGTCAATCACAGGTTGAAAATAAGCATGCAACTCTATATATCACCACATTCCTCCTGTGTGATTGACTTGCTATTATTTAAGAAGCCTATTCTTTTCATTGATTTTTAGATTTCATGAATTATTAAAGAAGCCTGGTTATAACCTCAAAATTGATTCTTCTCAGGGGTGAAAGTAGAGTCATATTCAGGAAGAGATGTCTGAGAAAAGTCCAAGTCTGTAAGTGTTTTGTATCGGCCTACATCCTGCCTCGTTCTACGGAGAGTTTTTCATTATTTCATTCTTTATTTCTGTCAGCCTGGAACTCCTCAATGCTCCTCAGCACTAGAGTGCTTCAAGATGTTCTTTGGTCACCAAAGACCCAAAAAAAAAAAAAAAAAAAAATCTGAACCTTAAATCAGGAAAAGGAGAAAAACTATTCAAATGATTTAATTACTGATTTGGCATTTTCGTACAGCCTGAAGAATGGCTTCCCTTTGAAATTTAGAAGTTGCCATCACACCTGCTAGTTTCCCAAGTCAGTTACATATTATAGTCTTAAAATAAATCTCAGAAAAGTCATGCTGAGGAATACTATTAAACCCCAAATCTTAAGAAGTACCCAAGCCCAAAGTTTAAGAAGTTTGGGGTCCAAGTCTGCCCATAACTGGGCTCTCCCTTCCCGGGTTCATTCACCTCCTGGGTCCTGCAGGGAGCAGGGACAAGCAGCTCCGTGTATGTCCTCTCCTGTCTCTACTTGGTGCCTCATACTGACCCTGCAGCCGTCTCCCGGAGAGGCTCCTCTCATTTGTTGTTTCAGCTTAGCCCACATCCACTGTCTCACAGTTACAGTTCCTGACCAGGAAGTTCTTCTTTCTTCAAGACCTTTTATGCAGCACTCCCGACTCTGATCGTCAAGCCACAGCACGTGGGCTATTATCTTCTCCACCTCACGTGGCTCCAGGATCTCAAAACTTTACTTCCCTGCTAAACCATTTCCCTAAGTTGTTGCCTGACAGTAGCTAGTTATAACTTTGGTCCAAGGGCCTGTATCTCTGCAAACACTGGCTTAAATATGACTCCTTTTGTTTTAGGAATTAAATAAAACCCTTGTCCTAAAGTCAAAGCTTAAGAACCTTGGGAATACAAATGCTGAATTTCAACTACACTACTAAAGAAAAAGTATTTGTTCTGAATCACAAAGTGATAAAACAATAAAAACTGTGGAATAAAGGGTCTTAATATCAGTCCTTCTCTGTGTGTTTCCAAACATCTGACACCTCAACTAGTCAAACCTCTTATAATAGTTTGATGACCATTCTTTGCTCTGTGAGGCACCTGTGCACCTGCACACAGCACATACAGAATCGAACAGTGTGGTGTCACAATGTCTTATGAGGATGGCTCTGCTTGTTTGTTTTTTTTATTTTACCTTTATCCTCCATCCCAGACACATTTCCTTCCATTCCACACCATCTACTAGAACATATTTAATGTGTATCCATCTATTGCAACTTTTATACCTTCACTTAAGCTTATTACTAGTAATAAGATATACCATTGTTTTGTATACTGTTTATAGTAATCAACAGAACTGCTAATATCATATTTCAGTCTTTAATTCGCATTACTCAACATACTTTTCAGATATATGTCCATGTTGGTCAACATGGATCTTAACAAGTCCTCTTAAATGTTGTCATTCAATGACCATATCACATTTTGAAATGATGACTATGTCATCATTTCAGTATGATTTTGATGGACACTTAAGTTATTAACTCCTTCAAACTGAAATTTAGTAAATATTCTCCTAACAGTTTTTCTGCAGTTTAATTCTAATTTTCTGATAAGCCCACAATTTTTCTGTCTAGAAAAAATCTGTTGACTTAGGAAGTAAAAGCACCAGTGTTATGATCCCCAAAGTCGGACACACAAGCTAAATTCATGAAGCCAGCTCAGCAAGAACACGTGACAGCTCACAGACACCTCATCCTGCATCATCATGGTGCATGTCCAAATAATATCAAGGATAAAACGCACTTAATTTTGAAGGAAAAGGAAAGCTATTTCATTTTAGTTCATGCTACCATTAAGTATGAAGTTTTTAAGGACTGTAAGGAAAGAATGGTTAAATTCTGAGAGTGTGAGCAATGTTTGATCACCTCTTCAAAAGCAGCTAGAATCACTGTTACATTTAATTGAGTAAAAATTAAGCACTGTGCTAGATGTTGTAGGGAAGTATAGGTATAGTACTGGCCCTTAATGGACTTATAATATAATGTGGAAACAAGAAGAGAACACTTAAGTCTATAATTTTCAAAGCAAGCCAAATACTAAGAAATAGCGAAACTATGGAACTTTTAACAGAGTGACTTCCCAATCTTTTGTCCAGTCCTGAATGCTTTTGAATGTGGGACGGAAGGACATCAATTATGGCAAAACCACATATATAAATCAGGATAGTTCTTGGCAAACTGTGCCTTACAGTGTCCCTATTACTGGGGACTACAAAGGAGGGAGAAAACTAAAGATCCTTTTTGTAAGAAGGCAAATACAACTAGTCTTCATGGTGGACAGGGACTAGCAAAGACAAAAGAACAGAATGACAGGTGTTGTAGCCATATGACCTACTTGGGCCTCCGTGGGAAAGTGGGAGAGTCCGTGGAGTGTTTTTCCTCCAAACAGATACCTCTCTATGAAAAATATGAAAGAATATGTAGCTGTAAGCTTGGCTGGAAGAATAAGACTAGTCAAAGCTTTTGAAGGATTATGCACATCAGACTAGAAAATTTAAGCTTTAAGCTGTATGTAAAGAGGTATATTCAAAACTTCCTGAGCAGGAGAATTAGGTAATGAATAACTAGCAAAGGGCTTTAGAAAACCACTTGGATGTAGATGGAGGATGTGGACTCAGCAGATGGTACCCGATTTATGACTGTAATTTTTCAATTTTACTACAGTGCAGAAACAATACACATTCAGGAGAAATCCTATTGTGTGTTCCATGATTTATGATGGGATTTCATCCTGACAAATCCATCATAAAACTAAAATATCATAAGTAGAGGACCTTCTGTATATCATATCATCTTTCTTTGGCTCCTTTTAAGATTTTTTCTTTACCTTTGAATTCTGGACTTTGAGGATAATATCTAACGTTTGGTGGTGTTTTTGCATTTATCGTGTTTGTTGCACAATAAACTTCTTGAATATGTGATGTTCTTTCCCAAATTTGGAAAATTCTTTCCTACTATTTCTTTAAACACTTCTGCCCAATTCCTTCTCTCCTCTCCACCTGAGACAGACATTCCATGTACAGGAGCCTCTTGATATTTTCCGACAAGTTATTGAAGCTCTGTTCATTTTTGCCAATTATTTTTCTTTCTACTCTTCAGATCAGATAATTTCTATTGATTTGTCTTCAAGGTCACTCACACTTTCTTCTATAGCCTTCAATACAACCTTAATCCTACACACTTCTAATTCCATAAAATACACTTTCCAATTTGTAAGTTGTTATTAGGCTTTCACAATTTTCTGCTTCTTTGAATGTCTAGCATTTTTTAAATTGTGTGATAGATGTAAAACCTATCCAACTTGGTTTTATTTGAATTCTGATCTTGATCCTATGTCACGGCCCTTGCTCTGGCATGTGATCGCTCCTCCTGAGGTGGATCTTTCTGAGGTGGTCGCGATGTCTCTCTGCCTCGGCTTGTCCAGAGATCTAATGTCTTCCAACGGCTCATGCCTGCCTACCCCCGATGTCTCTGTTAGCTCTCAGCCCCTCCTCACTTGCTCTGCTTAGCCCCATCAAGTCTCACTATACATTGTCCCCAGTTAGAGAGTAAGGTGCATGTAGTGCTCACCTGTTTCCCTTTTCTCAATGGTCACATCCCTGTATTGCCATTGTTCAGTGCCTAAAAACAACTGTCTCGTGCATTATGAAAGAAAGGCGAGTGTAGTACCTGTCATTCCATCACTGCCGGCAGCAAAACTCTTCCTTACGGTCTCACTTTGTGTCATCTTATTGAATTTGAATTAGACATTATTGTTTCAAAATAGAAAAGTGGGTCAGGCACAGGCTCATGCCTGCAATTCTAGCACTTTGGGAGGCAAAGTGGGAGGAACGCTTGAGGCCAGGAGTTTGAGACCAGGCTGAGCCACATGGTGAGACCCTTGTCTCTACAAAAAATAGAAAAATTGAGCTGGGTATGGTGGTGTACACCTGTAGTCTCAGCAGCTGCTCCAGAGGCTGGGGCAGGAGACTTGCTTGAGCCCAAGAGTCCAAGGCCACAGTGAGCTAGGATTGTGCCACCCACTCTAGCCTGGGTGATAGAGGAAGACCCTATCTCGAAAAAAAATTACAAAAAGGGGAGATTAATATGTTTATTCTTTATGCATTTATGAAGAGTAAATTAAAAATGTTGACAAAACTTGTGATTGAAGGAGATTAGCAAATGAGAAATCTGTAAGGGCAGAATTAAGAAATTCCCGTTTAGCATTCCAGGCAGCTTTTTAAACATCAACAGCATCTGTTATTGTTTCTGCAGAAGAAAAGAATTTTGAGGCATGAGATATAATTATATTATGTCAAAACACTGTGCTCAAAATTTTTTCCTGTTGAATAGATGATCAAACAGACATATTTTAGGACAAAATAACCAACTCATTTTAGATTACAAGCTTGAGATAACCCCCACTGCGGCTTCTAAAGGATTCATGTGTCTGAGAGTGATACCAGATGGCTGGTACAGACAAGGAAGGGATTTCATAGCTCCCAGCTATGACTTAGGCTTGTCGCTGGCATTCAATGACATCTAACGTTTAACATTATGAAACTATAAGTATTAGATGACAGTAGGATCACTCCTTCAACAAGAGGCTTGGCAGAGACTAGGCTGGTGGCTTTTTTTGCACACAGACATGTTTCATTTTGCCTGGATAGGATTTGGTTGGGGTTCTTTGTTTGTTTGTTTGTTTTTAATGTCAATTATCTAGCCAATATTTAAAAAATAAAAGATTTCACCCAAAATTCTGATTTCTATTTTCTCTTGAGTCTGGCAACACTACACTCTTTACTTGTGTCTAGTAGTCCAGCAGTACCAGCGAGACCTGAATAGAGAGGGCTGTGGGCCCCTCAGCAGCTTCACACCTGACGCTTCCACTGGCATACAGGTTCACCTCCTCTGACCTCAGGAACACTCTGGAGGTGGGAGTAACTGGTAACCACACACGAGAGGTGTAGGTGGGATTATTAATTACTAGAACTTATTCCATGCCCCTTCCTTATAATTCAGTGTAGTGGTTGGGAGTCCATGATTATTATTTCAATTCACTGAATCAAAGACACTGTTAATATTCAAAGGCATCATTATGCTATGACCATTATAAAAAAAAAAAAAAACTACTACCAATTTAGCTATCACATGTCATGGACTACAGGACACCCTGATTGCAGAGATGTTAAAATCTGAGATTTTAATATGTGCATTCAATTAAAAACACATATATTAAAATGTATACTTTAATATCAATTAAAATGGTAACATCATATGAATAGTACCCCATAAACGTTAGTGATGCTTTCTAAGTTACAAATCAATTTCAATGTCTATCGCTTCCATTTTTATTCTATAGTTTCTTAAATGGGCTCCAGGCCTCTAGCCTTATTCCCCATCAGTCCTCCTTCATTCTACTATTGGAATGATCTTTCTAGAATAGAAGTCTGACCATGACTCTCCCCTGTGCTCACTGTTCCCATGACAATGAGAGGGACCCAGTTTTTCAATGTGTCATGGTGAGACCAGGTACCATCTTGCTCTCTTTTTTCTGGTCTTATTTCCTCCCTTCTATATTTAGCAACATCAAATTCACTTAGTTTTATTTTTAATTTCATAATATTGTGGGGGTACAAATGATTTAGGTGGTATAAGGTTAAGTCAGTGCTGTCAGTGTGCCCATCACCAGGAAAATTCACTGAGTTTTGGGGGATACTGCTCTTTTATTCAAGGCAATTTTCTGGTGAACAAAGTTTTAGTCATTCTTCAATTCAGGACATTCACCACCTCCGAATAAACGCCTTTCATGGTACACATATCACCTTCTCTTTACTTCAGCCTGGATGCTTTGGAAGCTAGCTTAGGCCACATCTGCACCTAAGAATCTGCTTTGTGGTTTATTTGTGTGTATGCCTATCGAAACCAGGATTTGCAGATAACCATCTCACAAGTGATTCCACTCTTCAGTTACATATTGCATACAAAATGGTTAGACACACTTTTAATTGGATGTCAACATTAAATTTAGGCACAGTTTGCATTTTAAATTTTAGCAAAACTTAGCTGAGAATCTAGCTAGCATTCCTAGATAACCACAGTCCGCTGAAGGTGGCAGAGGCTGCCCCATTAAGACTGTGCGTACATGCCTACAGTGTGACAAGGACCCAAAAGTCTCCGTGGCCTTTAATATGGCTTTTAAACTCATTTACAATGAGCCTGGCCTCTGATGAATTTAGGGAGCAGTTCAAAAAATAAGGCAAGATAAGCATTATGATACTCAGTTGATAAAAAATTCATAGTTTGGGAAATTAATGTTGTATTCAAAAAGACAAAGTTGAAAAGGGACAGAGCTAAGACAACCCCAATCTCTGTTCTAGGTCTCAGGACTTCTCACTAAGACATCCTGTGACTGTCTAGTCCTCTTGTGACCATCTATCCAGACAGATGAAACATCATTACTTTTTCAATTGATATATTGATCATTACATCCTCTATATCCCCACCATTTCAACACTTTCTGCACATTGCTTTAAATTATAGTTGAGTGCATGCTTATGTCTCCCCAAGATGATTTGAGGGCGAGGCCTTGTGACTTGTGACAAGCCAATACTTTTCATATAGCAGGCTTGCAATTTTGACCTAAATAAATAAATTAATCAAATGGATAACTAAGTCTTACCACTTCTATCAGAAAAAAAATGTCTTGAATCCTAGGCAGAGGGAAAAGAAAAGGAGGAAGGGGAGGGGAAGGACAAATAGTGTTATAAAAGAAGAAAAAAAAAATACAGCATTTACACCTGGTTACAGTTTTCCACCTTTAAGAACAGTCACGTCTCATCATACAACTGATAAAGTCATGCTGTTTCCAGTCTGTTTATGATTTAAGTTGTTCCTACTTTATCCTCACACTCACTCTTTCAGATATTTATATTTGTTTCCACCAAGTCACAGCCAGCTCCCTCTTTGTTAACGCAATCATCTGTTTCTTTCATTGAGGCCAGAAATTTGTTCCATTAGTAACATTTCATCACAATTTTAGAGCCAATCATACACTTTTAAGTGACACTGCTGTTCTGGACCACTGTTGTCCAGCCGAATTGCCTTGAGCTGACAGCAGAGCTGGGGGTTTCCAGTCGGTTGCCACCTCCATCTCCAGTAACCTCCTCTTTCTCCCTCCTCTTAGGTAGTAAAGTTCAGATGGAAACAAAATAATTGTTCTACATAGTTCTGTTAAGGCAGTCAGCCCTGAAAGAGTCTAACGCTTTATAAACAAACAGTATTAAATGAGCCTTAATTTACATATTTCAGAAAATTACTTTATTACCTGATAATTTCCGAGACTGGCATGGGGTACTGCGTGGCCATATGGATCACAAAGCACTGTGATCCAGCTATCCATATGTTTTACCAGCTTTATATCCAAATATGGAAAGTTTGATCACCTCTCTGGGGCTATTACTTAGCCATGTGTGTCATAGATAATGTACTTTCTCCTAATGCATTTACTAAATTATGCCATATACTTCCATAAACCAACCATTACTATTTATAACTACCTTCTTACTATAAAATGAAAAGCTAAGGTTTAAAGAGATGAAACGACTTGTATAAATTGAATTAAATGCTTCCATTTTTTCTCTGAATTTAGTATGAATCTGCTTTTCTTAGCAATCGGTCTTTATACACTCTCTATAAGATAATCTTTCAATACTTTTAAACTTTTTAAACATATTATTCCCCTGGTTTTAAGATTCTGGATTCTGGACTTGTTTGCAAAGAAAATGTAATATTTGCATTTAGCCAATACAGGGCCCCTTGTTCGAAAATCATTAAAATTTCAACATGACCATGATGGAGAATTAAATCAAGCACAAAGCCCTTTCAATCAAGTGAAGCCAGTGGGACTGTACAGGTCACATGCCCACGAAGCCAACCCTTACCAGAGACAAGTCACTTGGCCTCTTTGACCATAAGATTGCCCATCTACAAAAGTGGCATAATCTTATCTGCCTTGTCCACCTCATGGACTCACTGTAAGGGTCATGTAAATTCAGACTCTTTGGTAGGCTCGTTAAAATTATGGGCTAATGCACATGATTTTCTTCCACTTATTTAAAAAATATTGTATTTACTACAAAACATTTCCTACAGGCCAATCTTCACATGAATAAATACAGCTTATTTCCCTATGAAAAATAAAATTCTTTCTTAAAACAACAAGTTTTATCATGATTTTATACTATTTGGACACTTGGGGAAGTTACCAATAACATACTCCTTGAAGCGAGGTATACTATCTATGCCTGCCTGAGCATAAGCAGAGCTTGGTCACCTGAGCTGCTTCCTATCACTGTGTGACGTGACTCTGAAATTTCACATTCACTTTCTGGCACATCCAATCTCTGCAGTGGCCTGCCCCATTTTGCAACTCCCCCTCCTTAGTTTGAGGGTAGAAATTCTCCTAACACTTCTTCTTATCAAATACATCATTTCTTTTTGATATTGGAGTTTATGAAAAGAGAAGCCTAAGGTCTTTCAATTCTAAACTTGTGGGGTTTTGGCAGGAATTCCTATGTCATGGGAAGAAGGGGGGTTTGTTGGTTTGTTTTAAAATGTTTCTTCAGTAATTTTAAGCTTGAGCCAGCTAGAAATATCAAAATGAATTCCTATGTTTTCTTGATCCTCAAAACACATCAGGCTTCAATTATAAAAAACTGCAGCTATTTGGGTGCAGGTATAATGTTCTCACTCTTTCTTATGGTTTGTCCTCAACCAGTCTTCAGGGCACATTTAAATCACTCTGACACAGATCAGAATATTGCTCTTGGTATTCTTAAAAATGTAATATTAATTGAAATTATAGATTCCTTGCTCCCATGATTCATTAATGCTACTAAAGCATTGAGAACTCCTGAGCTCCTAGCTCTTGTTTATTGTAATAATATAAGCATGATGTAATATAAGCAAACCATTTTTTAAAACAAGTAATTTAAGCCCATAATGGATTCTTCTAGATCCACAGAGGACACATCTCAGCATCTTCACATTCTTACTTCCACATTCATTTAAAGCAAAGGGTCTAGCCCTCAGAGCTGGAAGAAGATCAATCACTCAACATCTATCACAAGCTCACAGTCAAAAGAAGTCACCTCAGGTGTCCTAATCTTCAAAGAAAAGAAGCAGGCAAAGGAGGTTACAACTCAAAGTGTGTTTCCAAATGTCAGATTGAGGCTGCTGGGGAAACATCTGTGGTGTGGGACTAGATGGCAGAGAGCAGTTAAGTGGGACAGTGGCGCTCACAAAGTACCCAGAACTGAAACCACAATGCTGGTCACAGAAAAAACACTGAGCTGATCCTTCATCTTTCCTAGGGGACTGGTGACACCTCCTGCCCTGTTACTGTGAAATGGGAATGGCCAAGGGACACTCGGGGAAAAGGACTGGAGTATCAGCGCTCATGTCAGACCTTTGATGTGATTAGAAAATGTTAGAACTGCCTTGGGAGAATATCAATTTCCTCTTCGTTATTGTAATGTTTGCTTTGGGTCATGAAATAATTCAAGTGATCCTAAAGCGCAATCTTTAATGACCAAAATGTAGTTATCTGTCCCGCTTTTCATATTAATTAGAAATGGCATCGAATTACTGCCTAATGGGCCAAACACAATGATAAACTCTTTTGCACCCTCTTTAATCTTTGGTTGCTAACCTGCCTCCTGAAGAAAAAAGAGGCATGTGTAATGTAGACAAAAAGGGTTCTGGCCATGGCACTGCAGCCCTTCAGTCATTCAGGTGGCAGTTAAAATTATCAAGCAGAAGTTGCCACTGGCTGCAGACTGGGGAAAACTGAGAATGAGCCTTTGCAGCAAAACACAATAGATTTCTCTAAATATTTTGACACAGAAAATCATTTCTTTCCCAAGCTAATATTTGTTTAGCTCTTCTTATAGACCTCTTATGGGAAAAGAATTAGTTTAAGTCTTATAGGAAAAGAGATTGAAAATGAGGTTTAGAGTTTCTTTATATGTGAAAGTTGGAGATTATTATCTTCGACAACCAAGACTGCGTTATGATTAGGTTAGATATTTCATGTGAAAGGAGCTAATGAATTTTAATTTCCTTCTTTCCTCCTTACTTTATCTGATTCCAGAGTTCTAAGGAAAGACTAACTTAACCGGACAACAGATTCATTAATAAATGAGCCTGCCCCTGTCCTGTGCACCACCCACAATGTTAGTATTTCAAATTAATATGAATGAATCAATCAATATTCATTAAACAACACCAGTCAAATAGTACATAAAATTAAAATAGCTATTTTCTCCCTAATCAATCTATAAGCTAATGCTAGGAAGAGTTTCTAATTATCTGTGCAAACAATGGCCTTTCCCTTTGCTGATCAATTTTGAGGAGGAGATACAACCTTTCAATTAACAATTTTCATCTTCAGGAACTTTGGCCAAAAGTTTACCCAAATATACAGACATTTCAAATAAAGTGGGGGAAAATGTCCCAGTTGATCCAGTAATAAATAAGATAAATTATGTATCAGTATGCCAAGTATCTTAAACAGAAATAACCATGCAGAGCCCTAATACGTTATCTATTTAGCATATCATTTTGCTATGACATTACCTTTTCTTTGTTAAAATACTTATTTGATATCATCTATCTCCAAAAGTACCTCTTATTATTTAAATTCATATTAAATTCTCTTCACAATGTCAACATTGAGAAAGCATTTGTAGTTGCTTCTAGATCATTTTTAACAACAATAAAACCTTCCATAACGGTCAATGACAACTTTCTTCATTTGTATTTTGTTCATTATGAAGGTGAAAATAGTATTTCAACATATTAACAAGACACTTGTTAATATTAATAGCTTTAAGCAGTATTCAAGAACATAAATGAAATGCAAAATTAATCAAGGTATATCATTATTTTAGTAAGAACTAACTAGTTCATTAGCTTCTGTAGATTTATAACTACAAGCTTTCTGAAGTTCTCAAAATACCAGGAAAATATTATGGAAGAAATTATGAAATATGTTTGTTCCTTTTATGAATTAAAGATACTATTAAATTTATCGGTCAATTACAAAGCAAACTTTTGGAATGGAAAAGGTAGATTATGGAGCAAATAAAGAACAATGTTGTATATTACTGTCGAAAAATTGGGCTGTGATGTGCTCTTCACTAATAGATTTGCAAATCTACAACTGATTGCAAAAATGGTAGAACTGATTTCAAACATGACTTTCCATTCTATGTATTTTGATGTGCGTTGGTCAAATCATATCTGGGTTTGCATAAAGATGGAAAAGGTGAGTCTTTATGAGTAGTTTCTAGGGCATCAGAAGGTATGCCTGATTCTCCCTTAAAATTACACAACATAAGATTAACCAAGTCCTACATTGAAAACAGATTCTACTCTTAACACCAACCATACCCTATATACTAAATAAACACTTTCCCCCAAATGTCACCACTGTTCACTTAATAATGGATTCCTTTTTTTCCTACTAATTTCTTTTATACTTTTCAGAAGTGGCTTCTATAGAAAAATATGCAATCCTAATGGATAAAAAAGGCACACACTTAAAAACGAAGACTCTACTCTTATAATTTTATATACCCATACAATTACTTCAAGAAACCACTTTTAAAAAACAATTGATTCACACGACCTCACACATCTTTAAAAAATATATATATTAAAGTCAGGACCAAATTTCACTGTCTTCCTTTTTGACTTCACAACAATAAAATATGCAAGCAGTAACTAGGTATGTCTGTATTCAGGGTATTTTGCAGAAATTCTTACAGAAGAAATTCACTTGAGGAGGATTTTTTTAGACAGTTCAAATGAAAAAGTACAAATAGCTAACAAGCACTTATACTGTAGGCACTGTTTGGACCACTTTGCACACATCATTTCATGATAATAAACCGTGTGAAGAGACAGGAAGATTGAAGTTTCAAGGGTTCAAGTAGCACGACCAAGGTCATGGATATCACAGCACTTGAATTCAAGTCCCATCTGGCCCCTTTTGCTTATGTCTTCAGCCAAACTGGTCTTGGATCCCTTATGTAGCTTTTGAACCCAATCCTCAACCCTTTTTCCTTCCTGAGAGAGAATGGGGCCCATAAACATATCACCTATTTAGTGTTTTTCATACAAAGATCAATGGTTCTTCAAACAGAAATCTCAGAGGTCCAAGGCAAGTTCCATAAGGCACTAACCCCAGCACTTTCTCGGCAAGGCTTCTCCAA
Organism: Galagoides demidoff; assembly: GCA_963574575.1. Lineage (NCBI taxonomy): Eukaryota > Metazoa > Chordata > Mammalia > Primates > Galagidae > Galagoides > Galagoides demidoff. Next base: position 39,295 of record CAUYQV010133753.1, on the reverse strand, counting down.
ACCCAGCAGCTATGAAGACGGAGACTGCCACAGGGCAGCAGGTAGCTCCCTCCAGCAGTCAACTTTAGAGACTCTAAGGAAGAACTGGAATATTTTCTTCCATTTGCCTTGGAAATAATTATAACCCAATGCCAGCTAAATGGATGCCACATCCTCTTGAAATATAAAGAGGGGGGAGGAGAGTATAAGAAGATGGATTTGAAGTTTTCCCTTCATCCAGATAATGCTGATGATAATCAGATCCTTTAATAACATTCTCTCTGCACACAAACTCCGCTATTTAAATTCAAGTGTATTATAATGGCGTTCTTAGAACACATCAGATCTGTCACGTGCCTGCAAGAACGATGCTCTCGCGGCTGTCAGAGGAACACAGCTAAGGGACTCACCATACTCACAGCCCAGGAAACCAGATGAAGCATCGCAAACGAACACAAACAAATGTGTTATGTGCTCAAAAAGCAACATGTGTACTTGGCTTATTATAGTCCAACTGGTATGAAAAAAGGCCAATGCCCTTCCATAATTCGCTAGAAGTTTCCTTAAAGGAATAAGTCAGAATATATTCTTAATCTTAAAGCTATATTGTGTTCAATAAGACAAAGACTGCTGAAGCATGAAAGGTAATAACAGCTATCATTGCTGAGGAGTTCTCAGGTATTAAATGCCAGGCTTAGTTTTTACGTACAGACCACTCCAAGCCACACGCTACACTGCTGTCAAAGGAAGCTAGAATCTTAAGGCTGAGCTTGTCATTCCTTTTTAAAAACCTTTTAGTAAGTCTGTACTCCCAATGAACAAAGTCCAAATTCCTTAGCATGACTCACATGGTCATCTGTCTCCTGGCTTATGCCCACTTTTCTTTTAGTGTCTGTAACAACTTCAAGCTGGAATGAACTTCTGGCAGCCCCCTGACATCTCACTCACTATGTAACATGATAACACGTAAGTATAATAAAAGCATATTTACATATTTATTTTATAATGAATGATACACTTGTTTCCATGAAATTAGGGAACACATTAGAAGGGATTGGGGTGGAGAGGTGGGAGGGTGGAATGGGTTGTAAAGAGAGAACAAAATAATAAAACCAGAGAAACCTCACATAGCCTGGGATACAGGATGGCCACAATTGAGAAGCACAGATAACTCAACTTTGCACCAAAAGTGTCTATGTTGGACATGCTCCATAAGGCCAAGCAAAATGTATGCATCAGGGGGTTGTAAGCAAGAAAGGGTGTCAGGAAATCTTGGGTTATAGAAAACAAGACACACAAGATTGAACCCTGTGCTCTACTTATTCTCTTACAGTAAGAAATTACCTATTTTTTCCTAAGCGTGTGTAAGATTGCACATTTGCCTACAAGTCATGGTGCCAGCCCAGCATATCTCCACTACTCAAGGTCTGCCCCCACAGCCCAAAAGCACTGAGACCCCCACTGTCCGAGAGATGAAATGAATTCTAAGTCCTAAGTCCCTCAGCCAGTTCACATTTATTTCAATTCACCCTAAAAAATGAGCACAAAGTTTTATGGACTAGACACTTTAATGAGATGATAGAAGTTTAATGGTTTTATAGAGGAGCCCTTTACCGCGATCCAGACTTGGAAAACCCAATGCAGGGTGAGCACGCTGGAACAGAAGAAATAGCCAATGTCACAACCCACTCAGAGGAAAAGTAAGGACCAAGACTAAGCATGCAGAAAATGGTTTGTAAATAAATGGCTCAGAACCAGGGTCAGTTCAGGAGGGGCCAAACACCAAAACTCACTCCTAGATTTGCCTTTAGCTTTAGAAGCCTCAGCTTCAGTGGGACTTTACAAGGATGGTTAAATGTAGCAAAAAATGGGTACACGTTCTGCCCAGGAGTGGCCAGGCCTCCCAAAGAGGGAGGGAGGAGTTGACCCCAGACCTAGAAGAGCCACACTATGAATGCACAAGTTTGCTCAGCTGCCCCCTCAGACGTTCACCCTGTACTCCCAAGGCCCAGATCAAAGGCTTTGCTTGTCTACAACCCTTAGCACAGACAGAATCTCTAAGACCATTCGGGTGGCATTAGATTTGGTTGTGTACTGACCACAGAATAGTCTCCAGTTGTAAAGCCATGGAATTGTTAACCTAAATGCCCTCAGAATGCCCTGAACCAACAGCTGCCAGAGCCCCATAACACTGCTTTGCCCTTTTTTTGTGCTTTGTTTGTCTGATCGCAAAACTCTCAGATCCTCAAGTCTAGGGACCTTCTTCTTCATTCATGTCTCTGGCATGGATCACAGTTCCTGGCACCTAGAAAGAATTTATTATGTGTTTGTGGTTTAACGGAAACAGTCAATAGAGTTAAACGAATACAACCACAACAGGCGAATCTCAATAGCAAATGGAAGGTAAATCATATCTTAATTATTAGCTCTTTCATCTCCAATTAAACAAATGTTAAAGTTACTGGATATTTAACTTTCCTTTTTCCCTCAAATGAATAAGGTGGTTTCATTTTAAGATTACAGAGGGCATTTTTAATGAATTCAATACTTAGGCCTAAAACTCACATAATAAACTATTGTTTCTCATTGTATAAATGGTTCCAGGAGCATTTTACATAATTGATGTTTTCTAAAGCCTGAATCAACCAGTTAGACGGCACTGAACAACATCCTGTTTCCCCACTGCACTAAATTTCAATTCCAGAGATGCTTAGATGGCATATTGGATTGCTCTTCAAAGAAGATTGTTACAAAAGTTAAGTTTTAAATTTTATCTGCAAACTTCGTGGCCTATAGACAAATATCTGTAAAAAAACAATAGGTACAGGAAATGAAATTAATATTTTAAAGATAACATTGATCAATTCTAATAAAGCAAAATATTCTTTATTAATCTTTATCATCACCTCCCGTCCTCTACATTCCACATATTGGAATTTTAAACACTAGGATTTTTAAAATTAAGACACACTTATATTTTATTAGTAAGTATGATACATTTTGTAACAACTGGTTTTAATACATTTGTAAAGTAATATAGAGACTCCGAGAATTATAGATAGTTTCCAAAAATGTTTAATTCATTGCTAAGTATTAGCTTTGGACACTGACAGAAAGTGGCTCATAAGAATAAAATTCTTTAAGATATCTTTTCAGTCCAAAGTCAATGGTAGATTAAAAAGTTAAAGATTCCAGAGCTTTATAATTTAAGAATATTTTCCCTTCAGTAAGCATCCTCAGCTAATTCAAATGCCACCTAAATCATCATATCAAAAGCTCTTCAGAATAAATGCTCCTTAACTAAACAAAGAGATTTCTCTCTTTCTCATATGAAAACTAAAGCAGCTCAGGGAATTTCGTTCTAAAATACAACTTCTTGGCAGCACTGTTCTCCGTAGTTCAGTCAGTGGGGCACCGGCCATATACACCACAGCTGGCAGGTTCAAATCCAACCTGGGCCAGCTAAAATGACAATGACAACTGCAACAAAAAATAGCCAGGCATTGTGGTGGGTGCCTAGAGTCCCAGCTACTTGGGAGGCTGAGGCAAGAGAATCATTTAAACCCAAGAGTTTGAGATTGCTGTGAGCTGTGACAGCACTCTACCCAGGGTGACAGCTTGAGACTCTGTCTCAATAAAAACAAAAAACAAAAGAAAAAAAAAACAACTTCTTGGTCCAAGGAATATAGTAGAGCCTTCCTAATTGACCACCTCCCTTAAGCTGACCTAATTTCATAGACCAGATGTGCACCACACCTACTTCTTATATTGACCACCTCTGTATGCTGACCAGTTTGTGACAGTCTCTTGGGTGATCAACTTACAGAGGTTCTACTGTATTTTGAATTAAAGGCCCTGAGAAATCCACATGGGAAGGAACCAGAGGGACCCATCTAAAGAACAATTGCCTTTCTCCCCCCTCCCTATTATCCCAATGTATTGCAGGAAAGAAGATCAAGAAGGAAACCAGACCCGTACCAATCCATTTAAAAATAATACCTATCTCTCCAGTTAATTTAATTTCCAAAAAGAATCATTTACAATCATTCCCCCTCCATCCATTCATTCTCCCAAGCATCTATTCATCCTCTCCCCTAATCATTTACTGCCCCTAAGCAGAATTACCTCTATCACTCACCCCCTTCTCCCCTGTAACATGAGGGTATATAAATTCTGGATCCTACTGGCATATTGGGTAGTCACCTTGTGATCCTCCCCATGCACACAGTAAATATATCTATAATCTCGTTCTCTTAAACTGTCTCATGTGAGTTGATCTTTCAGCAAACCTTCTGGAGGCCACAGAGAAGTTTTCTTTCTTCCCTGCAAAACCAATGAGATTTGATCTTATTGCCAGTGAACTGAAGAAAGAAAAAATGATAGAAGAATGAGTATGCAAAAGCTACAATGTCTTATACTTTAGTCCGATCCTAAAAATGAATTTAAATCTAGAAATGGAACTAAGTCTATATATAAGTAAGCTGCAAAGTTCAGTTAAAACAGAATTCTCAAGACAGTAGTGGTAGGAGGGCAAAAGAAGTTCTTTGTCCTGAATGGAACAATTCTCTCTGAATTCAGTAAATTCAATTTATTTCATTATTTTATGCTGTCCATACCCAAGTATGCCTGTAAGAGCTATATTTATTAAGAAAATTTCATCTTCCTATCTCAGTCTTCTCCTACTCCCCTGTAGAAAGGGAATAACAACTTTCAATGAACTGAGGGGTCCCTTATCTTATCTAGAGCTTCCAATCCTAGACAGTTTGAAGTAAGATTAGGACTCAGGCCTCAGTCATTCCAGTCTAAGTGTATCACCCCCATCTATGTGGCAGCAGGATCATTCTTTATTTGCTAATTCCTATTATGTTAAATCATTGTTTTAAAATGTCACTTTAAATTATTCCTATATTTAATTAAACGTACATATTTTTACACTGCATGACTACTTAATTTGCTGGAAGTAAAACATTCCATAGAGTGTGTTGAGTCATTCTTAGACAAGCCTTTTGTTGCCATTTCCTAGTAAATAATCTTTTCAATTATGTCTAGGAAGAGATGTCACCTGAGAAATACAGAAGCAAATCACATCTTAAGTCAAAAATCCCAGTCCTAGGAGGCTAAGGAGTTGAGTCACATCTATTAATGGCACCTGAATAGGGCTGATTAAATAAAACAAAACACAACAAAACAAAAACAGTAAGCCACAACGCCATTAAATCTGTTTCCAATGTATTTCAATTATATTTGTTTCCAATGTGTTTCAATTATGAGTTGGTTCATATTGCAAATTTTCCTAATGATAAACAAAAATCCCATATCTAAAATTATAGTTACTGAATTTTTTAACACAAAGACAGAGATATTTTTAATCTACTTTGTTTTTCAAGGTTTTTTTCCCTCTGAAAATTAACTGTTAATTTTTATGCATATGCACTCAACTAAATCTAGTCTAAATATATGATTAATATTCTTCTTAGGAGAATTCATAGGACATATTAAAAATGATTAAAAATAACTTCATTTGCTTTTGATTCCAACATTTGCACTTCCATATTTTTCATAATGTGTCTCCCTAGCCAATTGAAAATAGGTTGCAAAGGTTTAAATGGGTCATCCTCTTAAAGTGATGTGTTGAAGTTTGGCAGTTTCTACGAAATACTCAAAGGAAAAAGAAACTCATTTATTCATTAAAAAATCAATTATATTTTTTCCTTCACCTATTTATTAGTGGTATCTGCCATTATAGTATCAATAACCAAGAAGCAGTCCCTGAATTAAACATCTTAATGAAAAAAGGAGAAAATAAGACATTTATTTAAATTTTCTTTGAGAAGAAAATGTACCACAGACTTTCAACATAAGGATTACCTAGACTTTTTATGCGTGTAACTTCTTTTTTACTAAAACAGTATGTATTCCTAATCTTTTACCACTTACAAAAATTGACTCAAGATGGAGAAAAATGGATCATGAAACAATAAAAATCCTAGAAGAAATTATAGAAAAAACTATTGAGGATTCTGGCCAGGAGAAAGATTTTATAAAGAAGACTTCATTGGCAATTGCCAACAACAACAAAAATAAACAAATGAGACTTAATTAAGCTGAAAAGCTTCTACATAGCTAAGGACATAACAAGTGAAGCAAAAATACAACCTTCAGAATGGGAAAAGATATTTGCATGGCATGAATCTGACAAAGGGTGGATAACTAGAATCTATAGAGAACCCAAATTACTCAACAAAAATGAGTAAATAATCCCATCTATCACTGGGCAAGAGATAGGAACAGACCTTCTCTGAGGAGACAGAAGAATGGCCAACAAACATGAAAAAATGCTCATTGTCTCTAATCACCGGAGAAATGCAAATCAAAACCACCCTGAGATACTACCTAACCTCACTGAGAAGAGCCCACATCACAAAGTCCCGGACTTTAGTTCTCTTTCCCGTCTTGCAAGATGGTGGGTGAAAAAGTTGAGAAGTCAGTTTCTAAAGAGAATAAATCTGTTAATAAAAAGAAGAAGCCTAAGGCCAAGAAGGGGATGCCCCACTGCAGCCAAAATCCTGTTCTGGTCAGAGGAATAGGCAGATATTCCCGATCTGCTATATATTCCAGAAAGGCGATGTATAAGAGGAAATACACAGCAGATAAATCCAAGATTGAAAAGAAGACAACGAAGGTCCTCGCCACTGTTACAAACCAGTTGGTGGGGACAAGAATGGTGGTACTTGGGTGGTTAAACTTCACAAAATGCCTAGATACTATCCCACCGAAGATGTGCCTCGAAAGCTATTGAGCCAGGGCAAAAACCCATTTAGTCAGCATGTGAGAAACTGCAATCTAGCATCACACCTGAGACTGTTCTAATTATTCTCACTGGGTGCCACAGAGGCAAGACAGTGGTTTTTCCTAAAGCAACTGGGCAGTGGCTTGCTACTTGTGACTGGACCTCTGTCCCTCAATCCAGTTCTTTACGAAGGGCACACCAGAAATTTGTCATCGCCACCACCACAAAAATTGACATCAGTAATGTTAAAATCCCGAAGCATCTTACTGATGCTTATTTCAAGAAGCAGCAGCTCTGGAAGCTCAGACACCAGGAAGGTGAGATTTCACCACAGAAGAAGAGAAATACGAGATAACAGAACAGCGCAAGGTTGATCAAAAAGCTGTAGACTCGCAAATTTTACCTAAAATCAAGGCTATTCCTGAGCTCCAAGGCTACCTGTGATTCGTGTTTGCTCTGACAAATAGAGCTTACCCTCATAAAATGGTGTTTTAAATTTCTTAAAAAGAACCTAATTAAATGGCTAATAGATTTAAAAATAAAAACAAACAAACAAACAAACAAAAACAAAGTCCCAAAGCTGCAGATGCTGGCATGGATGTGGAGAGAAAGGAACACTTTACACTGTTGGCGGGACTGCAAACTAATACAGCCTCATTGGAAAAAAGTATGGAGGAACTCAAGGAACCCACAATAGACCTTCCATTTGATTCCACAATCCCATTACTCAGCATCTATCTAGAAGAAAAAAAATCATTTTATCATAAAGACATTTGTACTAGATTGTTTATTGCAGCTCAATTTACAGTCACCAAGATGTGGAAACAACCTAAGAGTGTACCAACCCATGAATGGATTAATAAACTGTGGCATATATATATATTACACACTATGGAATACTATTCAGCCATAAAATAGATGGAGACTTTACATCTTATATATTAACCTGGATGGAGGTGAAACACATTCTTCTTAGTAAAGTATCACAAAAATGCAAAAGCAAGTATCCAATATACTCAATACTAATATGAAGCCAGTAAGCGAACTAATACACATCCCCATAAGAGAACTCAATTGAATTCAGGTTGGGGAGGGGGGAAGGAGGGAGGGATTGAGGAAAGGAGGAAGGGGGTTGGTGTGTCCCACCTAACGGGCACAGTAAGGGGTTTAAGGCATACCTCCTGGGTGAGGGGCACAACTGCAAGCGGAGTTTACCTAACAGATGCAAAATTGTAACCTAATCGTTTATACCCTCATATTAATCTGAAATAAAAAATAAATAAATAAAACAGGTGTATTGTTGAAACTGCAAGGGGGTTTCAGTCTAGGTTCAGTTTGGAACTGGTTAAAAAACTTGCAGTAGCTTTTATCTTCTGTTTAAGTATTGCCAGCAGAGAGGAACGCCAGCCCTGCCCAAAATGAGCGACAGTAGCAAAACACGGAACTGTGTTTTGCTGAACTGACTACTGGCTGGCTTAGTTCTGACTCTCCCACAATCCGCAATACTACTTTTCTTTCCCCCTCAAACAATGGTAGGATCATAAACACATTTGATCTTAAATCTGGTCACATACAAGAAGGGAAGGGTCAGTGATGCCAAATGTCAAGCTCTGAAATTTGCTCATTGAGGGTCATCTAGAAAGTCACTGCTGATTTTAGTAGTGAGAGTGGTTTTCCCAGAGGAGGGGGAGAAAGGTTGTAAAAGAATGAGGATTAAATGAAAGCTGAAAAAGTAGAAGGCTCCCGTCTGCCACCACCCTTCCAAAGCACAATGGGGTGGGCACGGTGTTGAAGGGGTGACCGGCGCCAGCCTGCTTTTCATCTCCTTCACTCTGGGCTGCATCCTGCAACCATCCTCTACAGATTCCACTGGCCTCATTCAGACACTTCTATCTGTTCATCTTGGTCTTCATTATCCCATTTTTTAAATTTTTGCCTCATCCTTGGATTTCTCTCTTGGGAGCATTTTCCTACCTAAAGCATTGGCTTTAATGTGACCAGATTTAGAATTTTCAACCTGCTTATGCTAACTCAGGCGCCTCAGGTGAATCCTATTTCTATCCAGGGCAGCCTTGAAACTCCTTTCCCCACTCTACTTCCACGGGCAAAACTCTATTCAGGACCTGTGCATGATCACAAGACAGAATGGAAGAGGTCTTTAATCCTCTCACTGAGTAGAGTTCCCTCGCTAGTATTAGAATTCTATAAAAGAGATCTTCAAGGTAGTATATATTAAGTGTATTGTGCATTAATCATATGATAATTAAAAGTTTACTAGTTTATTACTAACCCTTTTTTATTATTCTTAATTTATATAGGCTTCAATTTTATAACTCATGTTTACAACCCATATTTATTTATAACTCATATATATAATTTTAAAATGGCACATGAAGAATTTAAAAAATAAAAGCCTAGTGAAACATATACCATTACACAATCATAAAATGCTCTCAGTGTAGAGATACGTAGAGTAAAATTAAGAAATGTTACCATATTAGAGGCAATGGTGAGCACTGAACTTCATCAATTTAGAGGTACCACTAATTGTAAAACACACCAGAAAGAAAGGGAAAAAAAGGTCCTGAGTATGATTATAAGATGTCATTTATTATAAAATATATCCCAGTTTCAGAAAAATGTTAAATATGCAAAGCCTATGTGTATAGTAATGAAATACAGTACTTTTTAAATGAGTTAGCACAAGTACAGATAAAAGGCCCCTGATTCAATTAGCAATGTATTCATGGCACTGGGAACCACTGCTCCAAATCTAGAGGACTTAGGGCCATTAGGAGGATGTGTGACAACTGCACATTCAGATGTTTATTTTGGCACAAGTGGAAAAATGAGACTTCCCTCTTAGTGCTGTTTATCACAAGTACTAGGGCCCAGGTCCAGGAGACAGGAATGAGCATGGCCTTTGATGCAGAAATTTAAAAGGGTCACAAAAAAACTAAATAATTACGATTTGTAAGATTTAATGCAATATTCAAATTAATCACAGTCAAGGCAAAACAATCTTATGCTGAACAAAATATCAGAATTTCAAATAAAAAAAAGAATCAGTATAGTTTAATTTCCCTTTAGCCTCAAGCTCTCACAGAGCAAGGCAGGGCGCTAAAAACCACTCACATATCTATTGGCGGTGACTTAAAATCTGTTTCAAATGGATTTCATAAAATACATTGAAGTATTTTTCCACATGTAGCCTAACTTGGCAATGCCACACTGCCCTAGGAAACATTTTAGAAGCTGTGAGTGAGAGAATGAGTGATTAAGTCATCTACACAATGAAGCACTCACAGTTAATTGCATGGTGTCTGTAAAGGTGTTCGGTACCTCTGGAAAAGGGTAGAGGAGGTTTCATTGTTTTTGGTTGAATTTTAAAGTGTTTTTTTTTTTCATTTTTCATTTTTAACCATTGCTAGAAATAACTCATTTTCCCAATAGGATTGGATTGTAACTGAAAAAAAATTGTCAGGAAATAAAAATTCTTGTTGGTATTTTAGTCACAAAGCATCTGAAGCTGTTGTAGTGTCTATTCTAGAAGGTGAAGAGCCAGCCAGACGCTCCACCAATCAAAGCGACCACGTGCGGGGTTTTGGCCGAGCCTAGAATAATCATGGCAGAAACGCTATAAAGGTCTGAATCAACATCGATGTGACAGCATAAAACCATTTTCTTGATTCATGCCGTATTTGTATCTCGAATATATTATTAAAAATGAATGGTCCATAATCTATTCAGCATTATGCACGGCTCAGAACCGCTGCTCCTAATCAGAAATATCTGGCTCTGCAGCACTGGGCTCATCACCCGACAGAATTTCCCGAGAATTTATAGGAGGGTAACAGAGCCAACATCCAGAGGGCTTTGTTCTGTTTTTGTTTAAACCCCCACTCAGTCAGTTACTGATACCTTTTTCTCTAGCTTAACTTCCTTTTTTTTTTTTTTTACTTTTTATTTTTTATTTTTTATTGAATGGTAACTATGTACATTAATGCACTTCTGGGGTACAGTGTTGGGTTTTCACATGCAATCCGAAATACTTCCATCAAACTGATCAACACAGCCTTCATGTCATTTTCTCAGTTATAGTTTTAAAACGTTCTGATTCTACTCTTAGAGAGTTTCACTTGTACCCCTTAGCTTAACTTCTTTACAGCCGTGGGTTATTAGTCTATTAGTCTGTCTATACTAATTTATAGAGTTGTCTTATTTACATGTGTATTTTCCAAATTATTTTTGGTAGAAGATACTTATTGGATAAAACTATCACAGATACAAATGCAAAAATTTCAATACATTTTTTAAAAAGCAGCTGACAGCAAGGATTAGAGTTTGTTATCTGCCACTTTTAAAAAGATCTGCTGAACCAGGAATGCTTGATGAGGACTTCTATATATTATATAACAGCCAACTATGGAAACTTTCCTGACTGTTTTCCTGAGGGATAGAATGTAGGAGTGATATTAACAGAATTGCCTTCCTTAGGCTTAAATATTCCCACACATTTCCTGGCGAGAAGCTTCACTTCTTTTAGAGGAAGTTTATGTTGAGCGACCAGATGCTTCTCCAACACAGCCAATGAACACACACTGATATCTGCCGTACCTACAGGGGTGGAGGTGGGATGCTGAGAGGGTAACAAAAAAGCTGCTAATTTTCTAGAGGAAGGCATGTGGGATGTTACTTATCTTCGTTTTTAGCAGGTGAATTTCTTGAAAGAATACATAAGTTGGATCTTTCCAAATAAAGATAGCTATGACTTTTTTAACTTAATAGAAAGATAAATCTTACATGTTCTCACTCATACTGTGAGCTAAATATTAAAACAAATGATTTCACGGAGACAGAGAGTAAAATGATAGTTATGGGCTGGGGGGGTTAAGTGGGGTTGGTTAATGGGTGCAGAAATACAGTTAGATAATGAGATGGAATAAACACTATTCGGTAGCTCAACTATCATCAACAGTAAGGCAGGGGATACTATACAATAGCTTAAAGAGGGGAATTGGAATGTTCCTAACACAAAGAAAGGCTAAACGCCTGAGGTGATGGATACCCCAATTATCCTGATTTGATTAATTCATACTGTATGCCTGTATCAAAATGTCACATGTGCTCTATAGACATATGCAAATATTATGCACCCATAACCCCTAATAATTAGAAATTTTTAAAAAACTATGAGGGCATAATCATCAGGTAGCATTATTATAGAATCAAAACAGTAAAAAAAAAAAAAAAGAAAAAGAAATCCTCTCTGAAGGAAGTCACAGCATGGGAAGTCCACTACACAGTTACTGAAGACTGGGAACAGAAGCAAAATTCAAAGATAAATCCCCAAACCCTAATTCTAGTCATCAACTGCAGTTTTTAAAGCCGTATCACCAGTAACAAAAAATCCAGTTGGTTTCGGTTGCATTTGCTCCACTCTCATTTCCTGCCCCTTCTATTCCACTCAGCACTTGACAACAGTGGGCAGTGGGCAGAGGAGCCCAGTAACCGACTATTTTAAAATATTTCAGGTTTCCCCAGCAAGTAAATTCCAAAATGCATTTTAGAATTAAAAAGCAAATAAAGATAGCCTCCTTTCTTACGTGTTCTGTGCACCATAATTCCATGAGAGGTTTTAAAACTGGATCTGCCTTCCTACAGAGAGCTTTCACAGATACAGATCCGGGTTGACCTCATCTTGCAAATGGTTCCACGGGCACCAAGCTGGAGGCGAGGGGTAAACTGATAATTCTTAGCAATCGTTTTAGGTCAGGAGTTCTTGAACCTTAATTGAACCAAAAATTCCTGTATGCTTTGCTTGAGATTTTATAATAATAAACTGTCGACAATTATTTTTAGATTGGGACGTGAGCAGGTACTTCCTCTAAATGAGAAGTTTCTAGAATACAGAAAGCTGTGGACAATGGTCCTACTTTTACAGATATTCATTGTTGGAACCCTGACTGTAACCATTTCCTTTTCACACAGTTCTACTTATCTGTAGATATTCTGGCTTCTTTTTCTATTTCAAGCTCTTACTCAAGAGGATAAAGGGAAAAGCCAATTTTATCATGAATTATCATGAAGAGTTAAATTTGAAAACCAGAACAACTGCAAATAAACCCAACCGAGCCACAGCAGCTGGCAATATGTTTTTAATTTGAAATTTAAATCTGTACAACTTTTAAAGTCACATATTTCTAAAATAAAATCTGCTTCTTGATGTTTTATAAGAATTACCTCCCTGTATAAATATCTGAGCTTTAAGGCAATCAGCTCTTTATCACCCTGGATCTAAAGTGGAAAATATAACTGTTTCATGCACTGCACATAGCTTGGTAACATCTGTAGCAATTCAATAAGTATTTAAGATAATAATAGTTTGACATTTGATAATTTAAGAAAAATGCACCTGCTTTTTTTTTTTCAAAAAGGAGTAAAAATCTCCTAATTTGAGGACATACACTTAAGCATCAAGGGATTTAGCAAAAGGGCTTATTGAGTAATACTCAGATGTACACTCATCTGAGTACCCACTAGATTTTCTCAAAAAAACCAGGGCTCAGCATGTTTACAACAGAATACGTGTACCTAAGATGCACCTGGGCTTTTGTGTTTCAGTAGCTTGCTTCATGCTAGTATTTATAAGATATCCCCATCTTGCTTTTGACCTGAATAATATATATCTCAGTCATATCATGACTCTCAGAACCTCTAGGGTAAAAATAAAGAAAATAAAACATTTGGAGAATACTCACCCTTTTAATCTGTTTTTTTCTAATTTAATATCTCACACTAATGTTCAATAAAACAACCCCCCAAAAAGCAAAATACAAAAAATAATATCCTAATACAGTTAGTTTAAAATTATACGTGTATGCACATGTAAAGTAATTAGAAGGTACTGTTTAAAACTAAATGTGGATTAGAGGTAATTTTTTTCTCCAAACTTACCTATTAAATAACATTTTAACACCATGGGGTTTTGTAGTTTTCCAAGCCCATGAATCCATCATCTGTGAAGTTCTAAACTTTCTCACTCATGTAAGGGGCTATCACTTTTATTTTATTCATGATATCAAGACAGCAGCAAGTTCCCACTATGTGTTTGTGTGAATACATGGTGAACATATAACTGAATAAACAAACTTTCCACCATTTTCACAAAAGGAAGTCATTAAAATAACTCCTAACATCACCACAAGGGCACTGAATATAATCTAAGCTTCTATAAGTATAGTGTTCCTTCAAAAATGGGATTTATATAGAAGCTTAAATTAAAAGATCTATAAACCTTGAAATGAAGATTTTTCCAGGGAAACCCACTCAACAATTAACTGAATTGCCAGCCAGCAAGGAATCGAGTCCTAGTCCCCTGGGTATCCCACAGTTCAGAATAATGTACCACACTTGTCAGTCCTCCCTACCTTTGTGGCAGGAAAGAAAAAAGTATGCTGATCAATGATGTTTCTTTTTTTATTATTATTATTTTTATCCCCCTCCCTTGCCCCTGTCCCCTTTCTCCTCTTCCTTCCCCAGACTTGCATTAAATTGAGTTTTCCCTTGTGTGGCCTGTATTAGTTTGTCAATGACATTCCTTTACTGCTTTTTAAGTGAAGAAAAGTCAGTGCTTCTATTACTCTGAGCATCAGTTATATTGACTTTAACAACAACTAAGCCCTTGCTCAGTCACCTCTTTCAACATAAAATTATTCCTAAATAGGGAGCCTGTAGGTCATTAATGCCCAATTTTGAAGATGGACACTTTGATGTGTTCAAGCATTAAATCCTGCAAAAATCACCCGAGCTTGGCAGCTCACACCTGTAATCCTAGTACTTTGGGAGGCCGAGAGGGGAGGATTGTTTAAGATAAGGAAGTCAAGACCAGCCTAATCAAGAGTGAGATCCCATCTCTCCAAAAGATAGAAATTAGCCAGGCATTCTGGTGCGCACCTATAGTCACAGCTATTCAGGAGCCTGGGGCCAGAGGACAGCTTGAGGCTAGGAGTTGGAGGTTGTAGTGAGCTGTGATCATGCCACTGCACTTCAGCCAAGGAGATGGAGACCATTTCTCAAAAAAAGAAAAAAATCTGCAATAATTCATAATTATCAAAAGGCTGAGGAAAGACTCTGAATTTTCATACTAAGCCACTAACGAGAGAAAAATACATATTTTTTCTGGGGTTATAGTATAGTTTTGTCATTAAAATTAAAAGGAGGGCTTTGTCTACACATATCTCCATTTATATAGGCATATACATATACAAACATATATGAACACATAGATACATATATGCCTTATACAGCAGTATTTTATTTTTGTAGTAGCATATGGCTAATATGTAGCTCAAAATACAAATTTGAAAGGAACCTGGATAAATTCAGACATGGTAACAACAAAGAGGGTTACTGAGCCAATCTACTTAACACACGATATATAACCCTTGAAGATGACGCCATGGAGATAATTACAAAGAGACATTGTCTCCGATGCTGTTGCCAGACTGACTGAATGTACAACACAGTGTTTACACAGCCCAGTAACCCAGTCATGGTTTGACAGAAACAAAATTTGGTGAAAATACGCATGTTTCTTTATTTTCATACGGCCCACAGATTTTGGTGCAGGATGTTAGAAATGTAAGTAAACACCCATTGTGAGTGCATATTTTCTTTCCTCAAGCACCTGCAAGTTATTGGAACATACATTTTGTGTAATGCTTAAAAGTTATCCTTATGAAGTAGCATGTTTTCAAGAAGAACCTAAGATCTCACACAATTGAAAAGTATACCTTCAAAGGTAATTACAAGGAAAAGAAACTGTAAGAAAGCAAAACTCTACACCAAGGTTTACAAATATAGATTAACTGCAGTCTTAATAGAGACTTTAGATAATACAAGGTACCAAGGATAGAGGTACTGCTCAGACCAGAGTGAGAACTTCCCACGTGTCCTGGTTAACTTTAAGGAAAAGTCGTGCAGTCTGTCTGCAGACAGCAAGAAAGAAACCACAATTTTACAGCGGAAAAATCATCCTTTTTGACATTTTTTATTTCGAAAATATTGACTGCATTTTTTTCTTGTCACAAATGTAATACATGTTTCTTATTGAATATTCAGAAAATGCATGAAAGTTTAGAAGAGAAAATTACATAAGCGCTGGGATAACCACTGTTAACACTGAGATTAACTGCCATTAGTTTTTGAACACACAATAAACACACCTCCTATAATCAATAATTACATCCAATGAATATTTATATTAAATAATCTAACATAAAATTAATGATTCCTTAGAAGTTTTAAGTTTACCTCTCTTATAATTGTCAATCTTACATAAACACAAACCACAAGAACATTGATCCTGAGGTTCTTTCTTACAATTTCCCATGGTATGTGGGACAAAATAGCATTTGGACTAAGTAAGCCCAAG
Organism: Galagoides demidoff; assembly: GCA_963574575.1. Classification (NCBI taxonomy): domain Eukaryota; kingdom Metazoa; phylum Chordata; class Mammalia; order Primates; family Galagidae; genus Galagoides; species Galagoides demidoff. The sequence continues at coordinate 23,090 of CAUYQV010133753.1, read as the reverse complement.
TTTCATAATAGAATCCAAATCTTCATGTGTAGTTCCACACATTTTATGAATTCACTTTTATATAAATCTTTAAAGGAAGCATGATTTTGCAGAAGACCCTTGGCCCCTTGCCTCAAGTCTGCCCAGCCTTCTCCCCACTTCTCTCCATGGGGTCTCCCTGCTGATAACATCATTAGACCTTTGCTAGAACTCAAAGAAATGCAACCACGGTGTGGGAGAGTGAACCCTGCCCCTTCCTTCTCTAGCCCATTTCTCTTGTCCTTTGCTGATAGTGTTTGGGATTTAATTCCCTAATTAAGTGATCGCTCATAAAAATTTTAGGATCTGATTTCTGCCTAGCACCAATTTGTAACAAGAAGGTAAAAAAATGCTTACATGATCATAGGTATTTCATTTCTAAGGTTAGAAGCAGGTAGCCTAACAGCACAATAAAATGGCCAGTTAGTTATAGAAACATCTTAATTACCAGCTCAGGGAAAATTCTCTGGGGTTGGAGAGGATTGTGTTTATTCTCCAAAACGAGGTTTATATATTGAACCAATGGCATCTATGTGATGCTGTACAGGTGCAGAATGCACAGACCTGAGAATCTAGGGGTAGAGGCGGGATTGGCCCTTCCCACCAATGTTCATGATGATCCCCTGTGGATTATATATATTTTTTTTCTTTTAGAGATAGAGTCTTAACCGGTCACTCACACTGGAGTGCAGTAGATCATAGCTCACTGCAACCTCCCACTCCTAGGCTCAAGCGGTCCTCCTGCTTTAGCTTACTGAGCAGCTGGGACTACAGGCACACATGACCAGACCCAGCTAATTTTTTTCTTTTCTTTTTTATAGAGACAAAGTCTCACCACGTTGCCCAGCCTGGTCTTGAATGCCTAACCTCAAGCAATCTTCCCACCTCAACCTCTCAAAGTGCTGGGATAACAGGTGTGAGCCATCTCTGCTAACGACTCCAGCTCCAAGCAGAGCTGGAGTTTCTGCTACACAGTGGAGGTGGAGAGGATTATGAATGTCGGTGGCTCATCTGGCATCTCTTGGTGCATCTGTGATAATGGCCAATGGGCGATGTTAGCAGCTATTATAGGCCAACAAAAATAAGGCATCTAATGGCTTCGATGTCACAGTGATAAAGACAGGAAACCATCTGCAGTCAAGCTGCCACGACTGGTGTCCAATCACTGTTCAAGAGTAAGAAAAATCTAGAGTTGATGGTGACGGAGATTTGCAGCGAGCATCACCAACAGCCTTGAGATGACCTGAAACCATGAGGACTATTACTTGTTTCACTAGCCCTGTTGCTTTAAGACTTTTAAAAAATAAATTGTGATATATTTTTTACAATGTAGCAATGAAAATAAATAGCTACCACCATGCTTAAAAATATGAATTGTAAAAATTAATTTGAGCAAAAGAAACAGAAAACATTAAACACTACATGATGTCATGTATGTAAAATTCAAAACAGGCAAATCTAAACTATATTATTCAGAAACATATCCTTAGTGGTAAAGTATAAAGCAAAGCAAGGAAGCTGATTACCATCAAAAGGAGAGGGACATGATTAGGAAAGGGCCAGCCAGAGGTTTTGGAATGCTGGCAATTGCCCATTTCTCTTCCTGTACATTGGTTTTGCTTTACAATATCCCATTAGGGACCATGTCTATGTCTTATAAACTTTTCTATATTTATGGAGTTTTTGAAAGAAAAAGGTTAAAGTGCCATTTTTAATTAGGCCAGCATTTAAACATCACATCATTTCTATCAGTCTCACCAGCAAATGTTATAAACGCCTGAACAACGATTATATAAGCATCTAATCATTCCTTCTACCACCTTTAAAAATATTAAAATACAAAATAGAAGGCAAAGACATTTTGACAGTTTGACAAAAGAATTCAAAACAACACGGTTGCCGCATTAGCAAATGTTATATGTGTTTGAAAAGCAAGCTTTTCTTCATATCTAATAATTCTTTCCATCACCACTGACAATATTAAAGTTCAAAACAGAATAATGAAATCTAAACATCAGGAAGAGAGAAATTTATCTAAAAACACCGGAAAGTCTACCTTCAAAGACTTCCCCCCACCCAATTAAAGAATCAAAAAGTTTCAGTGGCATTAGTAACAGTTCTGTTTTTTCCTTCCTGATATGTATCAATTCACAAGCTCCTAATAGGATCAAAGTTTAATGTTCTGTATTTGGATACCTGATTATCAGAAATGCCAATAAAAATAAATTTATAGTGTCAGTGGTTTAACAAAAACCTTCTGAGATCCCAAATGGCACCACTGTACAATACCAGGCAAAGGCTTTACTCTCTCTGAAGCTCTTTTTCTTCATCTTTAAGGAGAGAAGACACAAAGAATTACCTAAAAGGTGGCTATAATGATTGAATAACATACGCAAGCTGCTCTGAACTCAAAACCAAAAACCCTCTAACTCTTAAGTGCTGTCATTAGTGGACTATGGTTTTACTGGATTTCAATACCTCCATCTTTTCTTACAGAAGTGTATCCCCAGCTTGATGACATGCACTTTGTATTTTGGTCACATAGCAACACAGGCTGTGACGGATCTTGGTTAATGTTCCATTTATTCCAAGCTTGGGCTACGGCAGCATCGTAGCTGCAACAGCCACAAACAGTGAGTCTGCAGGTGATGAAGGGTCCTCCTCAACACACTGGTGAGACTCATTCTATGGGTTTACTTTGTCAGAAAAACAGATGTCCACATGTAAATGACAGTGGCAATTCCCCCACAGACTGCCCTGCCATCACAGGGACCTATGCAACCATAGAGCAGAGGTGCTGATGAAAAACACTAATTTTTGTCATTTGACCATTAGCATTGACAAGGAAGATAAGCCACACCCCATTCAGAGGATGACCTTAAAAACATATGAATATGCCACTTCATTCGAAAAGCACAGCAGAGTTACAACTGTAGACATGAGCAAAAGAGAGAAGATATGAAGAATTATGTACATGAAAAAGCATCGATTGGGAATGAATAGAGAGACTGCACCCAGCGTAGCTATGCTAACAGCACAGGGGGCCACCCCGATATGCAGAGGGACCTCAATTTGGGCAGCACTTTTAAGCGTGTGTATAGAAAAAGTTTTAGAAAAGCTAATAGTATCACCTTGCTAACAGTGCAGGACACTTTAAGTTAGGGAACAAGTTAGTAAAAGTACTTGGGAATTCTGATTTTTATTAAAATCACACTAGCAACCTGGGCTGACACACACGGGCTCTAGCAGCACCCAGCGTCTTACACACAGAGATACACGGACATCTCAGAGGAGTGTGTGTGCAGTTCATTCACCAATCACATAGAAGCTGTTCCTGAGTACATGGACTTCGCCCTACCCTGCACCAAAAAACCAATAAGGGTGGTTTTCTCCTTATTGTATTCCATGATCATTTTAAGACAATTTTCATTTGTTTCAGTTCCTTGGAGCAGGGCTTTATTTTTATGCTCCAGCCAAAAGAACAGCATGTGATCTATAGTTCTTATTTTAGTGGCAGACATTCCATATGTACCATGATGAAATGTTAAAAAATTTAAAATCATCCAGTATTTCCAGGCTGTGAGCATATGACATAATAATAGCTTCTACGAACATACATAGCTATGTTCCATGTGCGATTTTGTGAGAAAGTGACTTTGTTGTAATTATTTAGGGGTAGATCACTTTTTCGTGACTGAAAAAGTATTAAGAAATCAGAAACAAAAGAAAAATGCAAGTCAGGTGGGCAATAAAAAGCTGACTACATGCTCGTTTATTTCCTGTGGGGATGAGAAATACTGGAAAGGCATTAGCACATTTAACTTCCAAATTAGCAAAAATAGCATGGGGGGGGGTGAGAAGCAACAATGGCCTGGGAGGTCTGTCCCTCCTGGGGGGCCCTTCTCCCTCTCCTGCAGTGTCGGGAGGCTCTTACAGCACTAAGTGTCCTCACAGGATGGGGGGTGGGGGAGAGAGACTCTGAGGCTGGGGCCTTGCCCCCACCTAGAGAGGCTTCCGTCTGCACCTGGTACAGAGTTTGCACAAATTGGCCCTCAAGGTGAGCAGAATCCAAATCTGAAGTGACAACTGAGAAACAGGAACGGTGAGAAAAGTCACAGTGGGGAAGCTAGATGCCCATTTAGTTTCTCATTAATTCATCTTTCTGTTTCTCATTATCCAATACAGTGGCTTGAAGTATCAGACTACCAGTAAAGGCCTTTTGACTGAGTAGATTGATTAATGGATTGATAAATCCACGTTGAAAATGCTGAAGCCAAATATGAAGCATCTCTTACCCACAATCACCTTCTATCCCTGTAAATACTGCAACTCTCTGGCTAATACAGTTATAAGAGAGATTAAAAAGTGGATCATTTAAGAAATTTATGGTGATAATAACAGGTTTAAAGAAGAGAGAACGTAATTTTCACCTTACAGTTACCTTGTTTTAATTTAGTGATTTGCTTTAATTACATATTAAAGTTTAACCAATGCCTGGCTGGGTGTGGTGGTTTGTGTCTATAATCCCAGCACTCTGGGAGGCTGAGACAAGTAACTTGCTCGAGCACAGGAATTCAAAACCAGTCTGAGCAAGAGCACGACCCCATCTCTAAAAATAGTCTGGCTTTGTGGTGGGTGCCTGTAGTCTGAGCTACTGCGGAGGCTGAAGCAAGAGGATCACTTGGAGTTTGAGGTTGCTGTGAGCTATGAGGCCACAGCACTCTACCAGAGGCCACAAAGTGAGATTCTGTCCCAAAAAATAAATAGAATGAAATGAAATAAAATAAAATGTTATGTCTACTTTATGAAAGCCTCACAAATTATTCATTGTAAATTTTATGACACAATTCACATCAATAAAATGATTTTTCAAGTGAAACAGAATACAGAATAGCAAAAAAAGCAACAGCCTATATGCTCATAAGGATAGAAATAGTACATTACAATATTTTATAATTTTAAACAGAATACTATTTATTAGTCAAAATGAAAGAACACATTATTTCACCAATTACAAGACCATTTTTTTCACACTCTGTATGAAACAGAGTTACTTCTTGCAATTGGGAGTATCGTGCATTCACTGTTGAATAGATGTATCACAGGCCTGCTTGGGCCACCACTGAAGAAGAAACGGGAAAAACCGTTATTCCTGCCGGCACATTTGAACAGCCACGAGCCCCTAACACTGCACTCAACATACCATTTAAGGACTACTTAAAGAATGAATATGAATTCAGATTGTTATCTGAAAGTCTTGCATTCACACCTCTGGACGGATCAAGAAGGTCTGAGCATCACACCTGATACAACAGGTATCAGCAGCTGGAAAGACAGCACTGGGGATAACAGCAGAGCACGCGCTAAAGAAGGGCCCTGCCACCAATTCTTGATGGTGCAGAGGACGGGGCTGTCTAGGAAAAGCAGAAGCATCAGACGGTGATCTAAGAATTTAACTCTGAATGTGAAGAGGATTTAGGAATGTCTTAACTGATTAATTTATATATTATGTTCTATATGCATTAATCAACAATGATTTTGTTTTCTATCTTATTGATAACAACAAAAAACCTGATAAGTCAAATATGGTAGATCTGTATGCAAATACAGATGGTCCCTAACTTACAATAGTTTCTCAATTTAGGATATTTTGACTTTATAGTGCTGCTAAAACAATATGCCTTCAATAGAAGCTGTTTTTTAAATTTTGAAGTGTGATCTTTTCCCAGACCAGCCAATGCCTCTTACAAAGCTGCCCACATCTAATAACTACGCAGAGTACCATGTCTCCAGAAGGTTTTGCCCAAATATAGGGTAATCTAGTGCTCTGAGGCTAAGCTATAATGTATGGTGGGGGTCAGGTGTATTAAATGGCCTTTGAATTTAGGGCATTTTCAAGTTAGGATGGATTGATCAGGATGTAACCCTATGGTACATCAAGGAGCATCTGTACAAGCATGATTTAAGAGCATACCACTGGTGGAAAAAAAATATACATATTATAATCATCTAGGAAGAACCTACATAAAATATTAAACTATTTTTGTGGCTATCTGTACATAGAAGTCAAAATTTAAAAAAAAAAACTAAAAGGAAACACACGAAGTTAATCATAGAAGTTAATTTGAGCTGAGAGGAAGGAAAGGGATCAGAATTAAGGGTCAGAGAAAAATGTAATTTCACTAAATAATTCATAGATTTCTACTTTTAAAATGGGAAATATCTTCTTACATTATGGACATTTTATCAAGCACTGTCTATCTAGGAAAAAATGGTCAAAAGCAAATATATTCAAATAAACCAGTAGTTAATAGAGTTGTCAGTCTTTTTATTTTTTCAATTTACACATAAGCCCCCAAGTTTAAAAATAAAATAACATTGGGGAATGGCATATACACTAGTATTTTAAATTTGAGATAAAACAATCAGACTTAAACTTGATTATGTATCTTTCTATCAGAGTGATCTGGCAGAATCAGCCTATAACAGCCCTGAGATTGCTTTGTCCTTCGACTCTCTCTGAAGAAAGAATGCAATGCTGAAAAAAAATGCAATAAATTGGGACTTCATTGACCTAATTCCAAGAAATTTCTTGTCAATTTATATAACAGCTTTTAGTGAAAAGCAGCCTTTCTTTGATCTTCTAACTTGACATATGTGAATTGTAAACATGGCTTTAAACCCATGAAGCTGACTTCTCAGATCAAACGCTTTATCCTTAACTCTTTTTGATAATCTTCTCATTTTCCAAAAGTCTCTCTGGATTATGTAATGACTAGGCTTAACCCCTTCCCCCCAAAATGCTATTCTCTTCCTTCTAGAGAAAGATAAGTGAGACGTGGGCTTTACCAGTTAGCATGGAGGTGGGATTACGTGAGATCCACCAGACTGGGGGAGTGGGGAAACAGCAGGAAACAGGTTTATTTTATTCTGGGTACTGTGTCAGGATTGGGTTTCGGGAAAGGAAAATTATTCCAGCTATTTTAAGCCAAAAAGTTAATATAGGAAAGTAAGAATTTACAAAATCGTTGGCAGGACGGGAGTGGTTGACTTTCAGCTAAGCCCCTAGGAATGGATCCCAGAATAAGAGCACAGAACTATTCAGCTTGTTACCATCAGGGAGGTGGGGACATCCCTGAAAGTCAACTTCATGGGTTTAAAGGCAAGTTTACAATTCACAGATACCAAGTGAAGATCAAAGAAAGGCTGCTTTCACAAAAAGTTATTATATCAATTGATAAAGCAGAGGCGTTGGGAAGCCACCCATGCCTCTGCTCTAACAGTCTCTTGACACCTACCAAACTTGTGTCTTGGTTATAGAATATTGTAGGAAAAAAAAAAAGAAAACTTCTGCACACTTGCCTGTCCACCATCAGTAATACAACAGAAACGCTGACCTCACTTTCTCTTTCTTGAACTTACCAGAGTATATAGAACTGGCAGGGCTAACTCATATATATTTAAAAAAATAGCTAAATCTAAAGAAGGTTCATTCCCCAAACTCCCCGGCCCTCCCCACTGTTGGTACCATGGCAACAATTCAACCAACACTAGTATTCAATTAATATTCTGAAGAAGTATATCTGAGAACTCCGAATTTTGTTCTGTGTTTTAATTAAAATTCTCGGAGGTCTACGATGAGATTATGCTTCCTCTCTGTCCTGCTTCCTTTCTGGTCCTGGGCTCTGCCAATTTGCATGTTAGAGCTCACTGTGTCACGGTTACCATCTGTTTAAATAACCCACATCTCAGAGATTGACTGCCGCACGTGTCTCCGCAAACCTTTCAGTTTTTAGATATCTGGGTAGGTCAGCTAGATTTTTAATGAACAGTTGGATTTCCTATAGAAGAAACTGTATTTAGAATTTTGGAATGCTCATTTTTGCACCAAGTTCTTAATCATCCGCATCTATCTTAATCATAATAAAGCAGCCTGATAAGGGGGAAAACATAGATATTAAAGGGAAGACCTTTGGTAGGTCACTCAAAACCTGATTAATAACCAGGTTATGTAATTGGCAGGCATACTTTGAGTCTCAAAAAAAAAAAAGTGAAAGAATTTGAGCTATTACAGTTTTTTCCCCTGCCTTCTAAGGTACAATAATACTTATCTGGTGCCTTCATAATATCAAGCCTGTAATTTGCTGAAGCTGGTATTTAAAACTAAGATGTTATCACCATTACCTGATATTCTTCTATCAGAAGAATCACTTAAAAGACTATTCTGTTTCAAAATAGTCCCTCTTACTGTGATGTCTGGGGAATGTTCCTATTCCACTACCAAATCACAATCAGAGATATTAAAACAGATTTTGGGAGACAGTCTTATGCTCTTTTTGAAAACCACCTTCTAATATTTTTGCTTAAAACGACACACATCAAATTGACAAGTGTTTCAATACCTCCTGTCCTCAGTATCACTGTGAATACTTGTTCTAGAACACTCTTCTTCCAAATGATCAGCCCCCTCAATCCACCCAATGAAAGCTAGTTAGGAGTGGTTCTGTCCTTCATTAAACTGAGCCATTCCTGGCTACATTCAGCAAAGCAAAAAGCATTTGTGGATTACCCACCTGTGCATCAAACCCAGAGGCAGGCACAAAGGACACCAGGGTGCATATCACACAAGTCCTGCCCTCAGAGCACTCAGAATCTACTGGGGAACACGCACAACACTGACACACATACACACCCGCATGTACACACACTCTTGGGTAAGTGCACTGCAAACAAAAATACAATATAGTTTGGATATAAAAAATAAAGTTCTTGGAAAGCTCTTAGAAGTAAGCAATTAATTAGCACGGGGAGTCAGGATTTGCTAAATTAACTGTACTTTGACACAAAGCAGAAGAGTTGTGTTCTATAATTGTTAATTATATCTATCCTATGAAGGAAAAAGATCGCTTTCTGTGAAAATGTTATTCTCCCTCTCCCTCTGGCACATCTGCGCCTGGTGTGTGCATCCTTGAGTGTGTAGCATCTGGCTTCCTGGTAAATGGATTTGATGGCTCAGGGCTGGGGCTAATTGGCAGAGACAGTTAAGATCTGCAGAAGGGGGCCTCAGGGTTGCTATGGTGACAGAGCTCATTCTTCCAAGTGGCTCGGTCAGGGTTTCTCAAGTTGAACTACAGTCACCGGTCCAGGAACGTGGGCCTGGAATCCATGCCCCTCTGAACACTTGCCGGCCTCACTCCTTCCTCCCAGGAGTATCTATTATTCTACTCCGATTTCTCAGGTCAATATAAAGAATAGGTTCAAATTTGCTTCAAACAAAGAGAATTTAGGGTGCAAACTGCACTCGTTTCAAGTACATGGCACAGGGGACCTCTCTGAGCTGGTCTCTTGTGCCGCAAAACTCCCAAGCACGCCATTCATACCAAGGCCGTGCTCCAGAGGGCGCCATTCACCAGCTCATGCCCGAGGGCTGCCCCGGGGGGTGTACCCCACTGCCACTGAGTTAGCGTCTACCAGTCTCAAAGCATGTTACAATCCTTTCCAGAATTCTCTAAGGTCACTTTTCCTCTAAAAAGAGAACCATATGTCTTACATATTATAAAAGTTCCTACAATCACTGAAACCATCCCATTTTTGTCCATCTCTCATTTCTTTGGAAAGGAAACAACTTAGAAAGAACAGAGTCAGGTTTTTTTTGCAAGAGGCAAAGACTCATTGTAAGATGCCAGGAAACCATGCTAAGAAAATAACCAATTATAAACACCCTTCAGATTCACTGTAACACAATAAATTGCTAAATAAAAATTACTATAGTGGACTTTGATCTCCTTGAGATTAGAGATTTCTTCTCATCTGGTACTCTTAACTGCACACACTACCTAGTACGTTGAATTTACCCCATGAATGTTTATGTATCTATGCAGTTCTCTTAATAGTCATTTATTCACATAGACCTCACAGTATCTCTGTTTATAATATATATTATAGTGAAATATATAAATTGTGTATATATATTTCAATGTTATGAAAGCACATCTTTTAATTTTTTCATTAAGTTAAACATTTTGTGATTACAAGTGGCCTTTTTCAAATTATTTTGAACTATTTCAATGGAACTGGAAACAAACAAGCCCAATTCTCCCAATTTCATATTGAAACTAATTATTCCATCCATCTGTGAAATGCAGCAATTACATGGATTTGAGTCAATGTCCAATTCCAACATGAAGACAGGCACTCCCAAGTGTCCAAGACCATGCAGTGATTCTAAAGTTACCAAGTATTCTTTTCCCTGAGCACTGTTCAAAGGACTAGAATTATTCCTCTAAAAGGAAAGCAAAAGAAACGCTCCCTCCCTTGTGGACACTGTCATCTAAGAAGAAATACAGCATACATGGGAATGCCCTAAAAACATTATTACACCTACTGAAACATAAAATCACGGAATAAGTTGATTCTTTAAGGTCTACAATAGTAGAGTTTTACCACATATTAACTCTTCCTCTTTTTCTAAGTCATACCACATTCAAAAATTATTAAATAAGTATTACCCATACCTATGAAAAGGATCAAACATTATCTTTGACAGTATTAAAGTTTCCTTTAGGATCAGAGCTTTTATATCTACATGCTAATGTATCCTTATAACAACACTCTAAGTTCTCACCACTAAGAGGCAGCTTACAATCAGTTGTTTCTATCAGTAAAAGTCGTGATATTAAGGTACATTGAGGACAAGAAATACAAAGTAGTGGCATTCTAAAATGTATGGAATGGTACATGCAGTATAGAAGCCATTGTTGTGGTAGGCAGAAAACTGTGTGACAAAAACATACAGAAGAAAAATGTGACTCTGTTTCATGACCAGCATTTTAAAATTTATAATTTAGATTAGCATCTAAAATCTGTACTAATTACAAAGGAACAATAACTATCCTTATCCTTCTGGAGTTGCTGAAATTTATGATCCCTTACCAAAATTAAAGACACTGCAAGTCTTATTATGGGAAACTTTATGAGGGAGGTGAAAAGGAAAATAAAAATAAAATGGCTTCAAGTTTATTGAAATTGCAACAAGCAACTGGCTGAGTGAAACATTACTTTTAATCTCAGAAAATCAGTTGCAGGGAGTCTCTGTGATGAATTACGCTTCTAATGCTTTATGACAAAGCGTACCCACATGCCTCTGTTCAATTCAAGGGATATTTTTCAGCCAACTGCTACACCATCAAACCAAGGGCTTATTACAGCTTCTACTAAACTCCAGCTTAGGTAGTTGAAAGCCTGCAGCCTCCAAAACCACAGCTGACATTGCTAAGATTTATAGACCTCCATTACTCATGGAACTTCATGTTTTTGTCTGTAAAATCTAGTTTCTCAAAACTTACCATCAGTGTGTTAAAATCTTAATGAAAATTAGATGGGAGATAACTCGCTGAACAGCACAGGCAGAGCTATGTGAACACAATTTCTAAGAAATGAAAATGCATCCAAGTGGGGAGGCTTTCATTTAAAATGGCTAATTCCAACCTAACAAAATACTGTCCTTAGCAAAGGGGTAGCATCGTATAAGTTTAATTTCAAGATTAAATTGCCTATAGCCTTTGAAGGTTAAAAGGACTTAATCTTTTGTGATCAGGAAGGATCTCAAGTAAATGGTAACAAAAAGACGGCCAAAAATCACATTTAAAAAAAAAATTGGTAAAGATTCTTGAGTCTGAACATCTCTAATGCTTAACAATGTTTATGATAAAGAAATTTGCTATTACTAATTCATTAAGCAAGGGATGGGATTAAAAAGGACAGAATAAGAACTCATCAAAGTCCCTCATCCCCCACCACACTCATACAAATGACAGAAACATATATGAGAAATAAAGAAATTCACAAAGCTGGTAAAAAAAAAAAAAAAAAAAGAGTGACTAAATGAATAAGAAATTATGAAAAATTTTTTATATTTTGATGTTGTATATGCAACACACATACACACACACATATATATACATATTCACACATATGTACATATATAAATATGGGCAACATAGTGAGACCTCATGTCACTAAATTGCCTAGAATGGCCTTGAACTTCTGGGCTCAAGCAATTCTTCTACCTTAGCCCCTCAAGTGTCTGGGACTACAGACACACATGCCACCATGCCCAGCAAGAAATATTTAAATTGACAAAATGCTACTTTTAAAAAGGTAAAGGACAGATCTAAGAAAGTGGCAAGCTTTGGTGGGGCAGGAGTTGGCCTGCACATGGTCAATCAGAGGAGTAGAATGGCCCAGGAGCTAAGAGTGGCTGTAGCCCAGAATGTATCAAAACAGGGGGGAAAGACAGTTTAAAAGAAAAATATAGAGACGTACAGGATGGAAATAAACCTTTAAACATTTCTGTAACAATAATTCCTGAAACAGAAAACAGACAAAGCAAACTGGAAGAAATGCTTCAGTAAGTTGTAACAGACTATTTCTGAAATCTAACTAAAAGCAATGGCCCTCACAATTGAAGGAGAGAGAGTGCAGATGAAAATAAGTGGAAGCAAGGGCGGTGCCTGTGGCTCAAAAGGGTAGGGTGGCAGCCCCATATGCCGGAGTGGTGGGTTCAAACCCAGCCCCGGCCAAAAAAAGAAAATAAGCAGACACGAATAATTAATATTAGAATCAAATAGAATTCTCAATAATATTTGATATGAGGACAGTGGGATTAAGTCTTTAAAGTTAGGAGATATAATACCTTGAACTTAAAATTCTTTTTTAAAATAGATAGAAAATACTGTACATATTTGGGGGGTACATGTGATATTTTGGCTATACAATGTGTAAAAATCAAGTCAGGATACATGGAATATTCATCACCTGAAACATTTATCTTTGTGTTAGGAATGATACAATTTTTCTTTTCTAGCTATTCTGAAATCTATAACAAATTATTAATTATAATTTCCCTACTGTGCCATCAAACACTAGAATTTATTCCTTCTATCTAACTGTATTTTTGCACCAATTAATCGGATTCTTTTTATCACCTTAAACTGAAAACTCTATACTATCAAGGTATAATTAAGATTTAAAAGCAAAATAAAGACATTTTCAGGTATCTGAGAGTCCTGGCCTATCACTCTCAGACACAGTCTGAAAGAAGCACTGTAGGAAGACGTCCAATGAAGACTGAATAGAGGAGGAAAAGTGAACACCGGCCTCGCGATGAACAGAAAACCGACGAAATACACGATTAACCACAAATCAGTGTGAAGTGTAATTATAAAAATTCCAATTAACAATTTGGGATTTCAATGATATGAGAGCTGTCAAGGAAAGAAAAACAAAATTGAAGTGCTTTAAGATTCTGGTCAAGTTCTGGGGAGAATGTAACTCACAGCATGGCAGGATTATATATCCTGGGCTTAATAAACAGAAACTGCAAGAACGACACAGCATCATGACTATAGTTAATAATAACATATATTTTCTTTTCTTTTTTTTTTTTTTTTTGCAGCAACAGGACAGAGTCTACTGACAAGAAAAGATTGAAAAGCCAAGGAGGGAGAACAGAACCACTGGCAGTGGAGGAGGGCAATCCAAGTGGAAAAGCCCCGACACTTATTTCAAAATTGCTAAAAGGGTAGGTTTTAAATGTTCTTCCTACAAAGCCAGGTAAGTCTGTGAAGTGATGGGAAGGGTAACAGCCTGGTTTAATCATTCCACAATACATCATAACAACATACTATGCCCTATAAATATATTGTTTTTCAATTAAAAATAAAATGACATTTAAAAAATATTAAGAGCAACCATCATACTTACTGGTAAAAACTAAAGTTAAATAAGAAAGGATGCCTCTATCTTTTCTATTATTCCACAATGTACTGGACTTTTTCATCAAACTGACTTAAGAATCAAGAAAAAAGGAAGAGCAATACAACATTTAAAAGGAAATTAACACACTTTATGGCAGAAATTGACAGTTGCCTACTCAGTCACACTCCCTCCTTTTTTCTTTATAATAAACATCCATTTTTCCCAACAGGTAGGCAAACATTAAAAAGTGACTGCACACATAATTTTGGCAAGAATGTGAGGGAACAGAGACTCTTACGTTGAAGGGTGTAAATTGGTAAAACCTTTTTGGAGAGCGATTGTAAATTGAGCTGCGATAAACAGTCTAGTGCAAATGTCCTTATGACAAAATGATTTTTGTTCTTCTGGGTAGATGCCCAGTAATGGGATTGCAGGATCAAATGTGAAGTCTAATTTGAGTTCTTTAAGAGGGATTTTGGTAAATCTATCCATATACTTTGAAATGTCTTTATTATGAGAATGTAGATGCTTTATTCATTTAACATTAGATCAGCAAAATAAAGACCATCTTAAATGAACTAGCAAACTTCCCTATACCTGAAAATTAGGTATTATTACTACATTCTCCTCCAGGTAAATGCTTTGAAATCTCACAAGTAAATTTCTGTACATGGTACATAAGGGTGATCATTATAAAGATTGTCTTTTTCTGGACAGTTGTATCTGCATCTGTGAGTGTGTGTGTATGTGCTTATTCACATGTATCTATGCATTTATATAAAAGTGCATATACATAATTGTGTATATTTACATATAAACACATAAGTTGTGCATCAAAGGTGTTCGTGGTTGGGCCATGAGCAAGAGTTGGTAATGAATATGAAAGGATGAATGAAAGCCCATAACTAAAATCATAAGTGACAAGTGGAGCAGGGATAAAAGCTATATAATTTATTTATGCAATAATGTGTCCTACATGACCAAAGTTTTTAGACTTATAGAATAAGTAGATCACAGTGAAACAGCCCTTTCCAAGGACTCCTGACTCAGGGAAGCACATAAATAGTATAGTACTTGTGTACCACCCCGCAAAGGCAATCCTTTAGATGGATACAGATAATTAAGTTGAAATCACAGTCCCCTAAGATATATCTGAGTGTATCAGCGTATCAGAGTGGGGAAAGGTAATGTACACAATCTAATGACTGGGTAACACAGCTCTAGCAAATTAACTGCCCTATTGTCAAGTAGTTCACGAACACTGTAGGTAGAGACAGGATCATACGTAGACTTGTACAGACTCTGTGTAAATACTTGTGCCTCCCCCTTTCTAACAAAGCTACCATTTCTATTAGAGGAATAATTTTAGCTCCTCTAAACTGGCACTCAGGCACTTTGCAACTTTTTGGGAATAATTTGAGTAATTTTATTTACAATACTGTCAAGTAATTAATTATCTTAATTACAAACTAAATATGTAACATTACCTAATTTCTAATTTGCAATCACTGACATAGTATGTGATATGAATAGGTTAAATCAAATTCAAGCTGTAGTCTTTCAGTATTACAGATCCAAAATAAATTCTTCAAATCCAGGTTATTGCCACCTAATAGTATACATCCTTGGGAAATCTTCACTTAATATTATATATATGTCTGTGAGTGTATGTGTGCAAATATCCCCTTTGCACAACACAGGTGGAAAGGCAGGAGAATGGAAAGAAGAAAGCAACACCAGTCCTTAAATTGTTTTCAAAAAACTCAATGAAAAATTTAGTTAATGAACTCTGGAAAAACTTAAAGCAGAGAAATCCAGAAAACACAAATTAGAGCAAAATTTTTCATAATACCTCTCTGAATATCTGAACTTCATGACAAATTACTCATCTTTTAAGTTCATTCGATAACCACACACACACAGGAAGGGCAGTCCATGGACCAGACATCATGATTGAGACTGATACCAAAGGGGAAAAAAAAGATATATCCCCTACTGGCTAAAGGTTGTAGGTTGAGATATACTCAGAGATGACTACTCAGAATACCTAAAAACCAGAATGTGGGCAGAGAGATGACATTCCATTAGATGAGCAGAGGCAATGTTAATTAGAACTGAAAAAGGCTTCAGTGCAATTGACACCACAGAAATGCAAAAGATCATTTGAGACACCTCTTCGTCCACTAACTAAAAATCTAAAGGAAATGGATAAATTCCTGGAAACATACAACCTCCTAAGCTTGAATTACAAAGAAATAGAAACCTGGGACAGACCAATATTGAGTAGTGGGACTGCATCAGTAGTGAAAAAAAGAATCTCCCAACAAGAACAAAAAAAGTGCAGGACCAGACAGATTAACGGCCAAATTCTACCAGATATACAAAGAAGAACCAGTACCAATCCTACTGAAACTGTTCCAAAAGATCAAGAAGGAGGGAATTCTCCCTAACATTCTATGAAGCCAGTATCAACAACTCTGATAGCAAAGCCAGGAAAAGATGTGACAGAAAAAGAAAATGACAGACTTATATCCCTAATGAACATAGATGCAAAAATCCTTGAAAAATTCTGTCAAACTGAATCCAACAGCACATCAAAAAGATAATTTACTATGATCAAATGGGTCTCAGTCCCAGGGATGTCAGAATGGTTCAACATATGCAAGTTGATAAATATGATGCACTATATAAACGTAATTAAAAATAAATACAATACGATCATCTCACAGAGATGCATTTAATAAAGTCCAGCATTCTTTCATGATAAAAGCAAATTTAGCATAGAAGAAACATACCTCAAAATAATAAAAGCCATATATTAAAAACCTACAGCCAACATCACAATGAATGGGGAAAAGTTGAGAGTTTTCTCCCTAAAAATAAGAACTAGAATAAGACAAGAATGTCTACTTTCACCACGTCTACCCAACATAGTACTGAAGTCCCAGCCATACCAGTCAAGGGAAAACAATAAAGGGCATCTATATTGGAGAAGTCAAATTATCCCTGTTTGCTAATGATAAGATCTTATACCTAGAAACCCCAGAAGATTTCTCAAAAAGACTCCTAGATTTGATAAATTAATTCAGCAATAAAATCAACATATAAGAATCAGGAGCATTTCTATATACCCATAACAACCAAGCTCAGAACCAAATCAAGAACTCAATCCCATTTAAAATAGCTGCAAAAAAAGTACCTAGGAACATATCTAACTAAAGAGATAAAACATCTTTAGAGGAAAACTACAAAGTATTGATGAAAGAAACAGCAGATAATGCAAACAAATGGAAAAACATCCCATGATCATGGATTGAAGGAACCTGTTAAAATGACCATACTACTCAAAGCAATCTACAGATGATGATGCAATTTTGATTATAATACCAAGGTCATTTTATACAGCATTTGAAAAAAATTCTAAAATTCATATGGAACAAAAAAGAGCCCAAATAGCCAAAGGAATGCTTTTAGTTTTTCAGAAAGAACAAAACTAAAAGCATCACATTACCTGACTTCAAATTATACTACAAAGCTATAGTAAAACAGCATGATACTGGCAAAAAGGTACACACATAGATCAATGGAACAGAACAGAGAACCCAGGGATAAAACCATATATCTATAGCCCACTGATCTTCAAAAAAGTAGACAAAAATTTACACTGGAAAAAGGACACTCTGTTTAATAAATGGTGCTAAGAAAATTGGATAGCCATATATTCAGAAAAATGAATTGGATTTTCTTACACCATATAAAAAAAATAACTCAAGATGGATTAAAGATTTAAATATAAGACCTAGAGGTATAAAAATTCTAGAAGAAAACCTAGAAAAAACTCTTCTGGACATTGACCTAGGCGAATAATTTAATGATTAAGACCTCAAAGCAAAAGCAAGAAAGACAAAAATAGGCCTATATAATCCTAGCAATTTGGGAGGCCAAGGCAGGAGACTCACTTGAGGCCAGGAGTTCGAGTCCAGCCCAAATTAGGGTGAGACCCCATCTCTACAAAAGAAGAAATATTAGTCAGACATGATAGCACATGCTTTTAGCCCCAGCTATAAGGAAGGCTGAGGTAGGAGGATTGTTTGAGGTCAGTAGTTTGAGGTTGCAGTAAGCCATGATGATGCCACTGCACTCTAGCACAGCCTACAGTTGAGACCTTGTCTCAAAAAAAAAAAAAAAAAACTGGACAAACAACATGAACAGGCATTTTTCAAAAACTATACAAATGGCCAACAAATACATGAAGAGACTGCTCAACACTAATCATCATAGAAATGCAAATCAAAACCATAATGAGATACCATCTTACTCCAATCAGAATGGCCAATCTTAAAAAGTCAAAAAACAGTAGATTGCAGCACAGATGTGGTGAAAAGGGAATGCTTATACACTATTGGTGGGAATGTAAATCAATCTAACACCCATCAAAATCAGTATGGACAGTTCTCAAATAACAAATAGATCTACCATCTGATCCTGCAGTCTCACTACTGGGTGTCTATCTAATCAAAAGGAAAAAATTATTATATCAAATGATACTTTTATTCATCTGTTTATCACAGTACAACTGACAATCTCATCAACACAAAGTGCTCATCAGTAGATGAGTGGGTAAAGAAAACGTGGTAGAGGGTGGTGTACAGATACTACTCAACCATAAAAGAAAAGGAAATAACATATTTTGCAGCGACTTGGATGTAACTGAAGACCATTATCCCAAGTAAAATAACTCAGGAATGGAAAAACAAATACCACATATTCTTACAAGTGGGAGTTCAGGTAGGGCTACATATGGTCATACAAAGTGGTATAATGGACACTGCAGCCTCAAAAGGTGGGGAGAATGAGAGAAGGTGAGGGATAGAAAATTACCTATTTGGCATAATGTACACCATTCAGGTAATGGGCACACTCAAAGCCCAGGCTTCCCTATGATAAAATATATCCATGTGACAAAACTCCACTTGTACCACCTAAATCCACTAAATTTAAAAAAGAAAAAATATGATCAATAGGGAAACCCCCAGGCCATGTGGATGACAGTGTCATTTCTTTTCTGTCTTTGCTGAAGCCTTGAATACAGAGCACATATGACGCTTTTTGGCACACTCCGAGGACCAGGGTCCTGGAAAGAAAACTAGGAGACTAAACAAGAGAAGCAAGAATAGCAAAAAATGAGAAGGGAAAAAAGTGAAGCAAGGATATAAAGTATAAGCCCATGCAAAATCTAAGATGTAATCAGGCCAATATTAAAATATAAGGATATACTTTTCAATGAATTTACTTATTTAATGAGTAAGAATTCATACACACACACAAAAAGTGGCCCTGAACAAGAAACACGGTCATTGAATTACTCAGGTCACTTTATTCATCTTTGAAGGATGCAGCCAGCTACTATTTGCTGCAATTTCCTGTCCATCCGACTTCCAGCTCCTTGATCCTACAGCCTGACACTAGCTAATCCAATTGCAGCTATTTAGAACTAGCGAGACAACGTGGTTTGAAACTCAAATAAACCACAGTGAAGATGCAGGTGTCTGGTCCACTCTGCTTTGACAACTAGGCAGTGGCTAACATGCCTAGAAGGCCACCATGCGTCAGCTCCTCACCAACCAATTTATACTCATGTGCTTTAGAATCCTTACACTACTGT
Source organism: Galagoides demidoff (assembly GCA_963574575.1). Lineage (NCBI taxonomy): Eukaryota > Metazoa > Chordata > Mammalia > Primates > Galagidae > Galagoides > Galagoides demidoff. The sequence continues at coordinate 3,649 of CAUYQV010133753.1, read as the reverse complement.
TTTCTCTTAACGGTGAAGAAACAAAGCCCAGACAAAGTTTATTAACATGCCTAAGGTCCCCTGGTTTAAGATGTGGTGTTGTACATGTCTCATCCAAATTCTGTGATCTTAAACGTTACTGAATGTGTATTCCACTGACTTTTATTAATTCTGCAAATACTGGGTACATGGCTATATGTTAGCCTCTGTGACTGCCATGGAAAAATTCTTGGTTGCAGCAAAAATAAACTGAACTAACCTGATCCAAAATTGAGGTTTCTGTCAGGCTGGTGAAATGGAGAATAACAGCAAATTGGGGATACTTTCAAGAGTACCCCCAAGGCCAACATGTGGTTCATGGAATTCAAGAAGAGTGAGAACAAAAAAGGACAGGAGTAAGCTGATGGGCAAGAAAAGAACAGAGGGGCTCGGTGCCTGTGGCTCAAGTGGCTAAGGCACCAGCCACCTACACCTAAGGTGGCGGGTTCAAATCCAGCCCGGCCTGCCAAACAACAATGACAGCTGCAACCAAAAAATAGCTGGGCATTGTGGCAGGCGCCTGTGGTCCCAGCTACTTGGGAGGCGGAGACAGGAGACTCGCTTGAGCCCAGGAGTTGGAGGTCGCTGTGAGCTGTGATGCTATAGCACTCTACCCAGGGGGACAGCTTGAGGATCTGCCTCAAAAAAAAAAAAAAGAAAGAAAAAGAAAAAAAGAAAAGAACAAAGGAAGCAAAAGCTCAAAAAAGTGTTTTGACAGTAATCACATCAGAAAGCTGAAAGGACAGGTTCTGGTCCAAGGCTGGGATGCAACTGTTAATTGTTCCAGGAGCAGAGCTATTCTGCAATTATGTAATGGTCACTGGGGCAAGGAGTTTGAAGATTCCAGAGGCTGAGGTGAGGGCAGCCCTAGAAGGAGAAAGAAATGTGACCGAAGTGCTTTGTTACCCATGTGTAAGGAGAGTGATGGTGAAGTAAGAGACAGAAAGGGGCGGAGCAGCACATGGGATGGTTACAGCGAGAGCCTTAACAAGAAGGGGTTTCCTACAACCTCTCACAATGGAACCTACGTCAAGTAATTTCTATTATTATGACAGGGTTTTAAAATTTTGAAAATAGTGCCTATATGTGTTTTTACTTCCCTTCCTAGAAAAGCAAGCCTTCCAGAAGCTACTCTGATAGTATAACATCAGAGAAAAGGAGAGAGGAACTTGGGATGGAGGACACAACACAGGGAAGCCTTGTGGAATCGGAGGAGGAAATGAAAGGCTGCCATATACGGTTCTGATGGCTGTAGGAGTAAGGGAGAGATACAGGCAAGACTGGAAGGCCAGGTACATATATCCTTTACTTTCCCATTCTGAGGAGGAGGAGCAGGGCCTTGTGGCAATATCCAGATGATACATGGAGCTCTGAAACACTGGAGAGTCTGGGCAGCAGCAGGTTTCCCTGTGTAGTGTCTCAGTGTTCCCACGCTGTGGCCAGCACTGGATGCCACAGCAGAGCACAAGTACAAGAAGTGGCTCAATGGCTGAACTATAGTTAAAGCTCCTGGCTCCCCATGCTCTCTGTTAGGGCATGCAGGGAATCCAGAGGGTTCCATAAGCCCCACTGGAGAAGGTCTAACAAGGATGGAGGTGAGAAAAAATAAGTGCAATGACAACCAGCCGGAACCAGGGGCATCACCCATTAAGTGGCTGCACAGCGAGGGAAACTTGAGCAGTCACAAGGGCTGAAGCAGAATAGCCCAGACCAGCCCAGACCAAAGCAGACCAAATCAAACCATACCAGAGCAGTCCAGACCAAAGCAGACCAGACTAGACCAGTCTAGACCAGACCAGACCAAAGCAGACCAGATCAGACCAGCCCAGACCAGACCAAAGCAGACCAGACCAGACCAGCCCAGCCCAGACTAAAGCAGACCAAACCAAACCAGACCAGACCAAAGCAGACCAAAGCAGACCAGACCAGACCAAAGCAGACCAAACCAGACCAGACCAGATCAAAGCAGACCAGACCAGACAGACCAGACCAAACCAGACCAGCCCCCTGCACGGGAGGGTCTAGAAGATGTGGATTGGCTATGTGGCCCCCATTTCATTCCACCAAGAGTTCATGGAAGCCCCCTTCTTCCATATAACCAGATGCCACTTGGACTGGAAAAAGGGGAAAGGAGGAAATGTCAAAATCAGATATTCATTTGCAAAAGACCAATCTATGGAAAGTAGGTGAACCAAAATCAGAAAATAATGTGATGCCATAAACTGTTAAATTCAATGTTTACCTTCTCAATTCTCCCTGATCAAACCCTTCACAAGCCCTGCTACTTACTTCAGAAGATCAGTTTATACACAGAACATTAAGTACCTCTGTTTTCTTAGCAAATCTGCACACAAAGTACTAAAATTTATGATTTTAGTATACACGACTAGAAAAGTTTTCTTCCTAAGTTATAATCATTAGAAAATGTTGAAATACTTTTAAATCAATTTCCTAGGTCTTGATTTCATTTTATTCCTTCTAGTCATACCCTTTACATCATCAAATAAATCTTCTCTGTTTTCAGATTTGTTTTTTGCTGCTTTTTATTACCTGTGGGTTATATCTGTTCTTACTCTGATGTAATTCAAGTTGTATGTATTTAGCTTCTATAATCTTTCCTTTTCAACAAACCCTCATGTTCCCTTAATCCTATGTATCCCCTACTCTACTTCTCATTTTTAAATTTTTAATGCCTCTTAAGGTATAGAAGGAAGAATGTTGGATTCCCGCTGTCTCTTTAAAATACAGCAAAAAAGAAATTATCTTCGGCCTATCACACACCTCACGTCAGCCTTTTCAGCTATTAAATCACAATCTGATCTCCACCAGCCTTTCTCTCCCCTTCCACCTCAAGATTTTCAGAGTTAGATTTGTGTTTAGTCACTTCCAAGTCTGGTGCACAAAAGATCAAAAGACCTTCTATTTAATTTTTCACATTAACTTTCTACAAATGTTAGAGCTCTTTGTACAAAGTAATAGTTGGTACACTAAAACTGAGTAAGATCACTCTCGGGCTGGGAATTCAAGGTACTTGCCACAGCAAAAACTCCAGTCTTTCCATTATTCCCACAGAAATCTGTTTCAGCTTCACTTTTCCTCCAAAAAGATGAATACCCACATGTGTTATTTAAAATGAATTCATTAAACTCCTCTTCTATCCTGCTTTTCTCATAAACACACTTCTATTCTTATTTGAATAATAATTAAGATCTACTCAAAGTTGCTTTCAAGGGATTAGCCATTAACATATTTTAGCAGGAAATAGCAAATCAGTACTGCATTCATTGGAAGTAAACATATAAAAGAATTGTTGATTCCCAATGGATCTAATGTTTCCATAGGTTGGTCTCAAAGTTCCTTTTACTACAACAGGAGTAAAAGTAATTAGTAGAGAGGGTTTACCTCAAGATCCCACCAAGCATCTCTTTTTTTTTATTAGATCATAGCTGTGTACATTGATACTGTCATGGGGTACAGTGTGCTATTTTTATATACAATTTGAAATATTCTCATCAAACTGGTTAACATAGCCTTCATGTCATTTTCTTAGTTATTATGTTAAGACATTTATATTCTTCATTTAGAAAGATTCACATGTACCCTTAAAAGATAAACCATAGACGTGATCCCA
>CAUYQV010133752.1:0-12666 GCA_963574575.1 Galagoides demidoff | reverse complement strand
TGGGAGGAAACTGTTGCAAACTACCCATCAGACAAGGGATTGATGACCAGGTGATACAAAAAGCTCAAACAACTGAATAGGAAAAAAATCAAATAATCCAGTATAAAAAGGGCAAAAGGGCTCGGCGCCTGTGGCTCAAGCGGCTAAGGCACCAGCCACATACACCTAAGGTGGCGGGTTCGAATCCCCAGCCCAGACCCGCCAAACAACAATGATGGCTGCAACCAAAAAATGGCCAGGCGTTGTGGCGGGCGCCTATGGTCCCAGCTGCTTGGGAGGCGGAGGCAGGAGACTTGAGCCCAGGAGTTGGAAGTTGCTATGAGCTGTGATGCCATGGCACTCTACCCAGGGGGATAGCTTGAGGCTCCATCTCAAAAAAAAAAAAAAAAAAGGGCAAAAGACCTGAATAAACATTTCTCAAAAGAAGGTGGGGGAAGGGAACATGGGGGCGGGGGAGGGGAGAGAGGGCAAGAGGAAGCGTGTGAGACCACAGTGTGTGACACACCTCTTGGGGATGGGATACTATTCATAGAGAGACTTCAACCAGCACAAGCAGTATAACCTGGCTCATTGTACCCTCAATGATTCCCCAATAATACCAAAAAGAAAAAGACATACAATGGGTAATAGGTATATGAAAAAATGTTCAATATCACTCATTATCAGAGAAATGCCAATCAAAACTTTACCCTGGCTCAGTGCCTATGGCTCAAGTGGCTAAGGCACCAGCCACATACACCTAAGGTGGCAGGTTCGAATCCAGCCCGGAGCCGCCAAATAACAATGACAGCTGCAACCAAAAAATAGCCAGGCACTGTGGCGAGCGCCTGTGGTCTCAGCTACTTGGGAGGCTGAGGCAGGAGACTCACTTGAGCCCAGGAGTTGGAGATTGCTGTGAGCTGTGATGCTATGGCACTCTACCCAGGGTGACAGCTTGAGACTCTATCTCAAAAAAAAAAAAAAAAAACCTTTACCCTACTTGGCCAGGTGTGGTAGCTCACGCCTGTTATCCTAGCACTCTGGGAGGTTGAGGCAGGTGGATTGCTTGAACTCAAGAGTTTGAGACAAGCCTGAGCAAGAGTGAGACCCTGTTCCTAAAAATGGCCAGACTTTGTGGCTGAGTCCCAGCTACTCAAGAGGCTGAGGCAAGGGAATCGCTTGAGGCCAAGAGTTTGAGGTTGCTGCAAGCTATGATGCCTTGGCACCCTACCAAGGGCAACACAGTGAGACTCTGTCTTTAAAAAAAAAATACTTTACCCCAGTTAAAATGGCTTTTATCCAAACAACAGACAATAATGAATCCAGGCAAGGTTGTAGAGAAAGGAGAACCTGGGCCAGGCACAGTGGCTCATGCCTGTAATCCCAGCATTCTGGGAGGCCAAGGCAGGCGGATTGCTTGAGCTCACAAGTTCAAGACCAGCCTGAACAAGAGCGAGAGTCCATCTCTAAAAAACAAAAAAACAAACAAACAAACAAAAAAAAACAACCGGGCATTGTGGCAGTTGCCTGTAGTCCCCAGCTACTTGGAGGCTGAGGCAAGAAAATTACTTGAACCCAAGCATTTGAGGTTGCTGTGAGCTATGATATCACCACAGCACTCTACCCAGGGTGACAAAGTGAGGTTCTGTCTCCAAAAAAAAAAAGAGAGAAAGAGAACCCTCACACACTGTTAGTAGAAATGTAAATTAGTACAGCCACTATGAAGATTGCCCCAAAAACTGAAAGAACTACCGTATGATCCAGCAATCCCACTGCTGAGTATATATCCAAAGAAAGGAAGTCAGTACATCCAAGAGGTATCTGTTCTCCCAGGTTTATTGCAGCAGTAGTCGCAATAGCCCAAATGTGAAATCAACCTAAACCAGACAGACAAATGGATGGAGAAAATGTGGTACATACGCACGATAGAATGTTATCCTGCCGTAAAGAAGAATGAAATCTTGTCATTTGCAACAACGTGGATGGGCCTGGAGGCCATTGTGTGAAATAAGTCAAGCACAGAAATACAGATTGCACATGTTCTCACTCACACAAATTTTTGAAGTTAAACTCATGGAAATGAAGAGTAGAAGGATGGTTACTGGAGGCTGAGCAGGGTGGCAGGGAGCAGGAGATAAAGTGGAGATGCTTAACAAAGGTAAAACGACAGTTAGAAGGAAAAAGACCTAGTATTGGGCAGCACAATAGGGTGACTACAGTTAACAATAACTGACTGTATGTTTTTAAACAACTAAAAGAATGGAGTTGGAACGTTCCTAACAAACAAACAAACAAAAAAAAAAAAAAACGAGAAAGGGTTCCATCACTTGAGGTGATGGAAACCCAGTTACCCTGAGCTGATCAGTACACATTGTAAGCTGGCATCAAAACACCACATATACCCCGTAATTACGGTACCACTACTATGTACCCATAACAATTACAAATACTTTTTAAAAAAGAAGAAGAAAATGAGGAGGAGGAGAGAGAGAGGAAGACGAATATAACATTGACAGAGGTCAGCCTTCCTTTTCCTACTATCCTTTGAAAGTTCATCTGAGCCCAGGCAGCCGGGGGGTGGGGGGTGGGAGTCTGTTCTTTTCTCTTATGTTTGGTCATCTGGTCCTCCTGAGCTCCTCTTTCAATCCTCAATATCATGGTACACGATTTATTAGGAAGGAAGGAAATATTTTTCTGTCCCAAGTCTCTTTGTATCCCTGTCTTTCTCACCAAAAACTTGACAGAATTCACGCTTCACTGTGTTCTGTGGGGGAGAAAAAGACAATTTTCCACTCCCGTGGCCCGGCAGGCACCCGAAGACTGCCAGGCATCTGTGTGGAAGCAGCCAGAACGCCAGCCTCCCTCCTTGTCCACTTCTGTCCCCGTGTGGATATGGACACACGGATATTTGTGGATATTTGCCACTGCACATCCATGTAAAAAAGTAAAAAGAAAGCAAAAGAAATGCGATTAGAGAAGATCAGAAAAGGGTGGGTTTGCGATTTCTGGGAGGGTTCGGTGGGCATCTTGACAACACAGCTTCTCCTTGGGTGGTGTTTAACAAATGACCTTGCAGTTTAAACTGTGTGTAGCCTCAGAAATGACATCCTCTCCTCATGCTAATGGGAGCCCTGCCACCCGATGCAAACCCAGCAGAATGGGAAGGATCTTATTTGGAACCGATATCCTGTATTGTCATTTTTGTTCTTTTTCATTTTTAAATTTTCTTTTTAAGACATGTCTGTGATTTGCTTTAAAATACTCCAGCCAAGAAAAAATCAAGGAGGGGAGAACAGAGCCAGTACATTGAAAATGCTGATCGCTGTCTCAGCTGGGCGATGGTCCAGGGGGGTTCATGGCACTCTGTTCTCTACTTTTGTGAATGTTTAAAAATATTTCTGTTGTAAAAACATCATTGTTTTCCCTTTTGTTTCAGTGGAAAGGGAAAAAGATGTTAGGTTTTAAATGTGAAAATGTACCAGTAGCTTCATTACAAGAAGACAAAATGTGTACACGAAGATTCTCAGGGCTCTCTTTCAAAATATATTATACTTCAGATCTTCCTGGTTTAATTGACATAATAAATTAACTGTCATATTTAGTGTCTCCAAATCTAATACACTTCTGCCCTTTGCATATTGCCAGAGACCTCTGGTCCATATGGATCTGATTTAATACAACCCCAGCTTCTCAGTGGGGATGAGTCACTAGCAATAATGATGCTCAACACTTAGTCCCTGGTTTTGGGGGGTTTTTTGGACAGAGTCTCACTATGTTGCCCTCGGTAGAGTGCTATGGCATTACAGCTCACAGCAACCTCAAACTCTCGGGCTTAAGTGATTCTCTTGCCTCAGCCTCCCAAGTAGCTGGGACTACAGGCACTCACCACAACACCCAGCTATTTTTCAGTTGTAGGCCCAAACAACACCCACCAGGTTCAAACCCACCAGCTCTGGTGTTATGTGGCTGGCACCCTAACCACTGAGCTATGGGTGCCGCCCTAGTCCCTGCTTTTTATATTTAACTTTTTTAATTGTTTTTATTTTGAAGACAAGGTCCCATTTTATCGCCCAGACTAGATACAGTGGTGTCATCATAGCTCACAGTAACCTCAAGCTCACAGCGCAAGCAATCCTGCCTCAGCCTCCTGAGTAGCTGGGATTACAGGCATGTACCACCACATCAAGCTAATTGTATTAATTTTTTTATTTTTATGTGTGTATTTGTTTATTTTTAGACTTTGGTGTCTCACTGTTGCCCATGCTGGTCTTGAACTCCTGTTCTCAAGCGATCCTCCTGCCTCAGCCTCCCAAGTATCTTGGATTGTAGGCACAAGCCACTATATCCAACTACATTTAATTTTTGTCAAAAATTGACTGTTTAAAATATTAGTGCCAGACTGTTACCAAAAAGGCAAATATAACAAGATTTGGCAAGGCAATAGCAAAAAGGGAACCTTGGTATACTGATGGTAGGAATGTAACTTAGTATAGCCATTTTGGAAGACAATACAGAGGGTCCCCAAAATACCCACACGATGTAGCAATGCTACTTTGGGGTATATATCCAAAAGATTTAAAACCAGTGTGGTGAAGAGATATCTGCACTCTTATGATCATTGTGGCATTATTCAAATATCTAAGACATGGAAACAGCATAAATGTCAATCAATAGATGAATAAAGAAAGAAAATATAGTATTTATGAGACCTGTCCAGAAAGCACCCAGCCATGTATATCTCTATTCTTCATATTATATAGCTGGATGCTTTCCACATAGCCCTTGTATACACAGTGGAATACTCTCCAGCCTCTAAAATTAAGGAAATTCTATCAAGTGTGACGACACAGATGAACCTGGAGGACATTGTGCTAAGTGAAATAAGCCAAGCACAGAAAGACAAATACTACATGATCTCACACATACATAGAATCTAAAACAATCAAACTCACAAAGAATAGCATTGTAGTTCCCAGGGCGTGGGGGGGGGGGTGGTGAGAGAGGATGGGGAAAAGGGAGATGTTGATCACAAGATGCCAAGTCTCAGTTAGACTTGAAGAGTAAGATTTATCCCAGCACTGTGGGAGGCTGGCGTAGGAGGATCACTTGAGCTCAAGAGTTTGAGACCAGCCTGAGCAAAGTGAGACCCCGTCTCTACCAAAAATAGAAAAATTAACCAGGCATTGGGATGGGCACCTGTAATCTTTGGGAGGCTAAGGCAGGACAATCACTTGAAAGATGTCCAGATGTTTGAACTAGGCTGATGCATTCTAGCCAGAGCAAGAGTGAGACTCTGTCTCAAAATAAACAAAAATTGCTAAAGAAATAGTTTTAAACATTCTCACCACACAGAAAGACAAGTAGGTGAGGTGATGGAGATGTTAATGAGCTTCATTTAATCTTGCTACAGTGTATACATGTATCAAAACATCACATTGTACTTCATAAATATTTGCGATTATTATGTGTCAATTCAAAATTTGTTTTAAGTTCTAAAGATCTGCTGTATAAGAATGTGCATATAGTTAACAATACAGTACTGTACACTTAAAAATTTGTTGAGAGAGTAGATTTCATCTTACATCATTTATGACAATTAGAATCAATAAATAGGACCCAGCATGGTAGCTCACACCTGTAATCCTAGCATGCTGGGAGGCCAAGGCAAGAGGATTGCTTGAACCCAGGAGTTCGGGGTTGCAGTGAGCTATGATGATGTCTCTGTGCTCTAGCCCAGGTGATAGAGTGTCACCCTGTCTTAAATGAATAAATAAATAAGTCGTTATTTAAGATCTTCCATCACAGCTCGGCGCCTGTGGCTCAATCGGCTAAGGCGCCAGTCACGTACACCTAAGGTGGCGGGTTCAAATCCCCAGCCCAGGCCCACCAAACAACAATGATGGCTGCAACCAAAAAATGGCTGGGCGTTATGGTGGGCACCTGTGGTCCCAGCTACTTGGGAGGCGGAGACAGGAGTTGGAGGTTGCTATGAGCTGTGATGCCATGGCACTCTACCCAGGGGGATAGCTTGAGGCTCCGTCTCAAAAAAAAAAAAAAAAAAAAGATCTTCCATCACCACCAGATGGATCTTAGGTGCACTAATGCATGAAGACAATTGGGATATTTGCTGATAGGTCTTCCTCTATAAACCATGTCCAAGAAGATAAAGTAGCACTCAAGAGCAAAGAGCCAGTATTAGCGGGAAGAATTTGTGTAAAGAATACTTTATACTTTAAGTGCCAGCTTTCAAGCAAAAAGCAAAGCCAAATGGAATTTGCTCCTGTGACCTGGTTGAGACGATGTCCCTGTCTGGCCTGTTAAATGCCATGGTGCATACATAAAATGCTTTAAGAGAGATATTACACAGGGCATAAGCTTTAAGAGCTGTAAAATTTAGTACCTGAAGTTCAATGCCACTCAATTCATTTTTAGAGATGTGTAGTAACACCATTTGACTTAAGACTGTTGTGGGCTGAATTCTATCTCCCTAAAATTCATGTCTTAAAGTCATAACTCCCAGAACCTGAGAAATATGATTGTAGTTGGAGATAGAGCCTCTAAAGAGGTAATTAAGTTAAAATGAGGTCAGTAAAGTAGATCCTAACCAGTATGACTGTCCTTACAGGAAAAGATCATTTTTAAACCCTGTAAATTCACTCTTTTTTTTTTCTTTGAGAAAGAGTCTCACTATGTCCCATCAGTAGAGCGCTGTGCCATCACAGCTCACAGCAATCTCAAACTCTCAGGCTTAAGCAATTCTCTTGCCTCAATCTCCCAAGTAGCTAAAACTACAGGTGCCCGCCACAATGCTCAACTATTTTTTTGTTGCAGTTGCCATTGTTGTTCAGCTGACCCAGGTTGGATTCGAACCCGCCAGCCTTGGTGTATGTGGCCGATGCTGTGTAATTTCACTCTTGACCTAGCCTTTGCAGTGGCCATTCCCTCTTCTTGAGAGGCTCTTCCCACATACCAGTCCAGCTCCTCCTTGCCACTCAGTTCTGAATACTGAGGTCCCCTCCCACAGAAGCCTCTCCCAACCACCTGGATTAATTCCCACCACTGCAGACAGCATGATGGTGCTGAGGGGAGGAGTCAGCTCCCCACATCCCTCATCACTATCTGAAATCACCTTATTTATTTATTTAACTGTTTCTGTCTCCATGAGAGCAAGAATCTTGCCAATCTTTCCCATTATGATTAATCCCACCACTTGAACAGGCAGCAATAGCATGGATAACTGTATTTGTACCAGTGGCAACCAGGTTCAAATGGCCACAATTTATAGCAGTGTTAGCAAGTTGTGACCATTTAGAGTGGCTGCAACTGGCTTACACCATGGAGTTTCTCAGATTGGGCTGGCTGTGACAGGTTTAAACTGGCTTCAATCAGTTTTAGCCAGCTGCAGGTTTGACCGGACTCAGTAAATCTGAGTCTGTTTCAATGCTATCAATCATCTAGCATAAGTTTCCAACAGTGTCAGTCAAAAGGGTCTGGTCTCAGGCATCTTTGACCAGTTTGGACTGATCTGAACTGGTCTGAATCAGTTTTGACTGGTTTGGGCCAGTCTGGACCAGTTTCAGCCAGTTTTGACAAGTTTAGACTTGTTTTGTCTGGTATGGTCCAGATTTAGGGTGTTGTGACTGGTTTCAGCCTGTTTCAACAATTTCAATAGGGTGTGTTGTCCTATTCTGTAACCACATGCAGCTACTACCTATCTCTTCCAACAACTCTACAGTGTGGGCATTACACCCCTATTAACAGATAAGGAAATTGGGTTTTCTTTTTTTTTGAGACGGAGCCTCAAGCTATCCCCCCTGGGTAGAGTGCCATGACTTCACAGCTCACAGCAACCTCCAACTCCTGGGCTCAAGTGAGTCTCCTACCTCAGCCTCCCAAGTAGCTGGGAACACAGGCACCTGCCACAGCACCCGGCTATTTTTTTGGTTGCAGCCATCATTGTTGATTTGGCGGGTCCAGGCTGGATTCGAACCCACCACCTTAGGTGTATGTGGCTGGCGCCTTAGCCACTTGAGTCACAGGTGCCCAGCCAGGAAATTGGGTTTTCATTGGCAGAGGATCCTAGCAATGGGCAAGAGAAAGAGTTCTGGCTTCAAGGGCCAGCAGGGGTTGTCAAGAGCACAAGGGCCCAGCCAAACTGGCTGGGACAATAGTCCCAGTGGGGATCTAGAGCACAAGATGGAAAATTGAGGCAGGAGCTACACTACAGGGCTGGGGGTACTTGACAAGGGAAGGGGGACCTACATAAATAGGCCCACAGGTGTCCAGGGATCCCCACACCCATGAGGTACCATGTCTAAGGCCATGAGACCAGCCACTCAAAGAACTAAGGTGGCTGACCCACTCTCTACCCTGGCTAGAACTGGCTACAATATTCTCAGTGAGCTGCCAGGACCCCAAGAACATTAGAAATAACAGAATGGGGCTTTGCGCCTATGGCTCAAGTGGCTAAGGTGCCAGCCACATACACCCAAGGTGGCGGGTTTAAATCCAGCCCGGGCCACCAAACAACAATGACAGCTACAACCAAAAAATAGCTGGGCGTTGTAGTGGGCACCTGTGGTCCCAGCTACTTGGGAGGCTGAGGCAGGAGACTCACTTGAGCCCAGGAGTTGGAGGTTGCTGTGAGCTGTGATGCCACAGCACTCTGCCCAGGGGGACAGCTTAAGGCTCCTGTCTCAAAAAAAAAGAAAGAAAGAAAGAACAGAATGGCCCCCTTGACAGGGCACACTGGAGACCCTAGGACCATGCCTGAGCTCCCACCCAGCCACCCAACCATTCCAGCCTACTGCCATGCTTCTGGGTGGGTGGGGGGGTGTTTTGAAATGTCTGGAGGGTCCTCGGTATCCCTGAAATGGAGGGCTTCCTGCTAATGGTGGAGCCACCCCACCCTTGATAGGAAGCCCCCAACCTCAGGGGCATGCTGTGTGTTGGCACTCAGAGCATCCAAGGGGATAGGGGGCAAAAAATGAAACAGTTACCCCAGGTTGCATCCATCAGCCTTCTGAGGTGCCAACAGACTATCAGCAGAACTCCAGCTAGACAAAACCCTCACTCTACGAACCTCCCCCTTCCACCAGGTGGGGTCACTGGCCATAGAGCCCCTGGTACCATAGAGCTGGCATGGACTGGACTTAACTGCTTTCCACAGGCCCCAGGAAGCCATGAAAAGAGGCACAGGCCTTTTCTGTGCCAGACGAGGCTACGGTCAAGAGACTGCAAATCTGCTTGAGGTCTGTTTTTAGAACAAGAACGTCATATTGCAGGAGCCAGTGACCAAAGCTGTAGGGAAGAAAGGTGTGCGCAAATCAAAGACAGGTTCCCCTGGGTCTGTCCTAGAGCTCCGGCTCTGCTTCCCATGTGCCCAGCACCGAGGATGACCAGCCCCTCCTCACCTTTCTGAGGCTCCTGCTCTCTACCTGTCCAGCTCTGTTGGGGCCCTTTGCCGTGCTGTGAGGCAGATGGCATTCTCCCTGCTTTGCAAATGATGAACTCCAACTTCAGGGTTAGGCTGAGAGGGTGCCTCACACCCTGGCCCTTCTAGGGCCACCAAGACATTGGATCATTAGCATCTGGTATCTTTGCCTTAGTCCAAATCGGCCCAAGCAGGGCAGGAGCAGGTGCTGGGGAATTAAGGCCCCCCAGGGACTGTCCTCAGCCAATGACTGGTGAGGATTTATGTATAAACAGCTTAGCAACCTCATCCCACAGGTGGGACAACTGTGGGTCTGCATTCTGCATTCCTAGAGGTCCTGGCTGGTTTAAGCTCAATTGCCCACACTGGTAACTCACTTGATAATGCCCCTTTATTGGCAGGCTTCCTTTCCCTGTCTGGCTTGTCCGATTTCTTCTTTGGGTTTTTGGGATGACTTTCCCCTGAATTCTTGAAGGGAACCCAAACTGAACAGAAGGGAAGAGGAGAAAATTTAGAACTGACAGGGCCACCGTGGCCTGGGATGGAGGGTGGAGGAGTCCGGGTAGCCCAGCTTGAGCAGGCTGGAGGTGACACCAGGTTGACTGTCAGGGCTGTGGCTGGGCAACAGTATCCAGAGAGTGAAGCTGCTCAAAGTCAGGCTGGCATGAGATTCTGTCCTGCGCATCCTATCCAGATTAGAGCAGGACCTGAAGGAACCAGGCCCAGCCCTGAGAGGTGTCTGCCCTGGCCTGCACAGCTGGGACAGAGCTCAGACTGAAGTCTATGCACAGCATTCATCACTGCTGGAGAAGAAGCCCAGAATAATTTAGTCAACATACCCAGTGAGTCGGAGGAGAGGCTAGCACAGAGTGGAAACAGGAGTCCCTGGACCTCATCCCCTGGAGCCTGTCTGAAATGACTTGGGCAGAGAGCAGGTGAATTCCGTGCAGGAGGCTCTCACCTGGACAAGGGTGAACAAGACAAGAGCTTGAAGCCAAACCTCTCTGCCCTCCTAGTAGCAGCTGAGCCCTGGACTCCCTCTCCACCAGCAGCTCATGTCCCAAACATCTCTGCATCCATCCCCTCTCCATCCCCACTGGCACTGCACTGGTCCCAGCCAGCACCACTCTCACCCCAGCCTGTGAAAACTTCCAGATGGATTCTCCCCTTCTGTCCTTGTCCTTCTCCTGTCCCCTGCTCCACAAGAAGCCAGAGGGATCTGCCAACAGATTAAATCTTTTCTCAGCCCAACCCCTTTTGGTGACTTCCAATTTGCAACCCTCCTGTGCTCTTTGTGTCATGCACCTTCTTGTCTTGGGACCTTATAAACCCTATTCCCTCTCCCTGGACGACTCTCCCAACCCCACCTTCCAGTTTTTGAAATAACATCCTGCCATCATCATGGCAGATCTTAACCTCACTTTTGAGAGAAACCTTATGTGGATTCCCATTCAGATGTCCATTCTGCTACCAGAGGTGCCTTGACCAACACAAGAGCACAAGAGCCAAAAGGATAAAATAAACAAAAGCTAAGAGAAAAGGAGAAAGATGGAGGGACTTCAACAGGCATCTTACAGAAGTTCCAGGAGAGGAGGAAAAAAGCAGAGAAGCAATATGTGATGGGACAATCTATGAGCAAATAGAAACATGAGTCGTCAAATCAACAATACACTCCAAAAATAGATGTTATAAATTAATGAGTATATATAGGGATCTATCATTATAAAGGAAAAAGAAGAACTCTCAAAAGTTATTGAAAAATAAGCATAATTGGCTCGGTGCCTGTGGCTCAAGCGGCTAAGACGCCAGCCACATACACCTAAGGTGGCGGGTTCGAATCCCCAGCCTGGGCCCACCAAACAACAATGATGGCTGCAACAAAAAAATAGCCAGGCGTTGTGGCCAGCACCTGTAGTCCCAGCTACTTGGGAGGCCGAGGCAGAAGAATCACTTGAGCCCAGGAATTGGAGGTTGTGAGCTGTGATGCCACAGCACTCTCCCCAGGGTGACAGCTTTAGGCTCTGTCTCAAAAAAAAATGAAAAGAAAAGAAAAAATACACCAAGAGACCAGATGGGGAAGGAATGAACAAATAATTCTGCCTTTCTGACTTCTTAGCTGGACATTTAAGTGTGACTTTGCTAAGTAGAAAGAAGGGGCAGGCTCCGTGCCTGTGGCTCAATCGGCTAAGGCGCCAGCCACGTACACCTAAGGTGACAGGTTCAAATCCCCAGCCCAGGCCCGCCAAACAACAATGATGGCTGCAACCAAAAAATGGCCGGGTGTTGTGGTGGGCGCCTGTGGTCCCAACTACTTGGGAGACTGAGACAGGAGACTCGCTTGAGCCCAGGAGTTGGAGGTTGCTATGAGCTGTGATGCCATGGCACTCTACCCAGGGGGATAGCTTGAGGCTCTGTCTCCAAAAAAAAAAAAAAAAAGGAAAAAGAAAAATAAGCATAATCAACAAAGAAGAAAACTACAGTCTCAACTTTCCAAACCTATAAAGTTTTAAATACACAGTTGACCAACACGGGACTTAGGGGCACCAGCCCTCTAGAGGCAGTCAAAAATCTGTGTAACTTTTGCCTCCCCCCAAAACTTAAGTACAAATAGCTTCCTGTTGACCAGAAGCCTTACCAATAACATAAACTGTTGATTAACCCATATTTTTTATATGCTGTAAGTATAGTATATATATGGCAATATATACTAGATTCTTACCATAAAGTAAGCCACAGGAAAGAAAATATTAAGAAAATTATGGGGCAGCACCTGTAGCTCAGTGAGTAGGGTGCCAGCCACATACACTGAGGCTGGCATGTTCGAACCCAGCCCAAGCCAGCTAAAAGAACAATGACAACTGCAACAACAACAAAAAAATAGCTGGGCATTGTGGTGGGTGACTGATTCCCAGCTACATGGGAGGCTGAGTCAAGAGAATTGCTTAAGCCCAAGAGTTTGAGGTTGCTATGAACTGTGACGCCATAGCACTCTACTGAGGGTGACAATTTGAGACTCTGTCTCAAAAAAAAAAAAAAAAAAAACAAAGAAAGAAAGAAAGAAAAGAAAATTATGGACCGGGAATGATGGTTCATGCCTGTAATCCTAGTACTATGGGAAGCTGAGGAGGAAGGATCCCTTGAGTCTAGGGATTTGAGAGTGGCCTGAGCAACATAGCAAGATACCACCTCTAAAAAAACTACCAAAATGAGCTGGATGTGGTGGCACACAGTGGTAGTCCCAGCTACTCAGGAGG
>CAUYQV010133750.1:0-23425 GCA_963574575.1 Galagoides demidoff | reverse complement strand
TGGGTCCCAATTGTGGCCTCATCTCTGCAGGCTTTTCATCCAGTTTTTCTCTCTAGACTGTCTCTCTCCTGTGCTGTCAGTGAACTCTGGCTCATCCTACAGTTCTGGAAAGAGAATCAGCCTGGGAGTGAGAGAAAAAAAATTCTATTGCTGTCTTTTGAAGATGGATCATTTGGGTTAGTTTTTCGATTTCTAGAGTTTTGGTTTCCTGACTATAAAATCAGGTTAACAATACTTACCTTGCTGGGAGAAGATTAAAATGTAGGTTGGAAGCCTGCCACACTTCCAGGTATGGAGACAGCCAGTGACTGTGTCCATCCTCCATTGTCAGGGTGCCTGTGGAGACAGCCAGTGACTGTGCCCATCCTCCATTGTCAGGGTGCCTTTGGAGACAGCCAGTGACTGTGTCCATCCTCCATTGTCAGGGTGCCTTTGGAGATAGCCAGTGACTGTGTCCATCTTCCATTGTCAGGGTGCCTGTAGAGACAGCCAGTGATTGTCCCCATTCTCCATTGTCAGGGTGCCTGTGGAGACAGCCAGTGACTGTGTCCATCCATTGTCAGCGTGCCTGTGGAGACAGCCAGTGACTGTCCCCATCCTCCAGTGTCAGGGTGCATGTGGATACAGCCAGTGACTGTCCCCATCCTCTATTATCAGGGTGCCTTTGGAGACAGCCAGTGACTGTGTCCATCCATTGTCAGGGTGCCTGTGGAGACAGCCAGTGACTATGTCCATCCTCCATTGTCAAGGAATGTATGAAAAATGACAGGTCAGTGGCTTGGTCACCAAGATGCTGTCAGAGTTAACAGGAGGAAGAGTTTTTCAGTGAGATCATCATAGAATATTTCACAGAAAAATTGGTATGTGGCTGGTCTCTGAAAATGCAAATGCATGTATTTGAAGCATGGTATGTGGAAACATGCAGTGTGAGAAAACCTGGGAAACATTCCAGGGCATGAGATGGAGAGGACCAGAGACATAGCTTAGGTACTCTGAAGGCAGCTCCTGAATGAAGCTCAAACATGATACATTTTTCCTTGATGGAAACTTTATAATATTCCTCATACCTCTTGTGTAAAATTAAGATGATTTTGGAATGCCGTATAGAATGGGGAATACTAGGCAATTGCAAATCTGAATGAGTAGGACATGTACAATCTATAAAGCTCTGATGATCACAGGAGCAGAAGGGGACAGGAGAGTGACGGTGCTGTTAGTAACAGGAAAGTCAGTCCCTGGACTTGGCAAACAGCTATGCAGCCACATTTCAGCTTTCTCCTTCCACAGGGGACTGGCTACACATTCAAATGCTCAGGACTCATGACTGGAAAGTTTGAATGAGGATGTCTGGGTGTGCTCAGCCACTGAATAGATTTAAGTGAGCTTCATACAACTAGAGCAGCATTAGCGGCTATTGGTGCTCTCTGCTTACAGAAGGAAGCTGCAAAGCGCTCGGCCACCCTTTGCACGGTCATGCAGCACAGTGGCACTTTATAGTGGAAAGGCTTTCTGGAGATGTCTTAAGAGGTGGACCTCAAATGAGTTGAACTTGTAGCTCCTAAATATGAGTTCCTTGATTTTGAGATGAGGTCTTGGTGTGGGAGAGGACAAGAGGCAGAGCTCTGAGACAGCAAGGAGCCGGGAAGGGCCTGGCTTCACCTGGAGTCAGAACATAACAGGGGGAACTTTTAGGATATATACTCAGAAAAAAAACAATCTACAGTTTATGCAAAATGTTTTGAAATGTTCAAAGCGAGAGACTATGATGAATCAGGAAAGAAAAGTGGTTTGATGGTAGACAGACCCAGGTTAACAATCTCAGTACTGGGGGAGTCACTCAGTTCTCAGAGGCCGGGATGAGAGCAGCAGTATCAGTGCAGGAGGAGCTCAGGAGCTCTTCAGATCAGCTGCGTAAAGAGCTTCAGATACAGGGGGAAGGCGGGGCTCCTTCCTTGACATGAAACTATAATTGCTCAAAAGGAGAGCAGTCACGGAAGTGAAGTCATTGTGTGTTTCTGGGCTGTTGAAGTACTGGTTCTGTTCACAGTCTGTCTGAGTGTGCACACCTGTGTGTTTGCACGTGTGTGTTGGACTAGACAAGAGGGTGGGTGCACATTCATTTACTTTCTACTAAAAAAGGGAAAAACTAATTTGCAACCCTAACGAATGAAATAGATATGCCTGCTTATATATAATACACATATATAAATATTTTGTTTTCTTAGCAATGTGCTTTGTATGTGGTGGGGGAATTTTCTAAAGCATAAAATGTGATTTAATTTATAACCCACCAGTGCTTCCTGGGTACCTTCTAATTTACCACAAACTGTGAGAAGGGACAAGGAAGGCTCCATTTCCATCCATCATCCCTTATACTGACGTGCAGGATCTAAGGTGTAATTTTTCATGACTAGTTCCCCCCTAAGTAACGTAAAAGCTACAGTGTTTTGAAAGCTAAGAACATGAACACGGTGATAAAAAATGTGGGAAGAGCTACCCTGTGGGATCAGTGATTTTCATCTGAATAATCCATCTCTTCCGAATTTTCACCAAATTCAAATCTGCGAGTTTTAAAGGCTTACTATGAACTTCACTGAAACCTGAAACAAACTCTTCCTCTTCTGGACATTGACCCAAGTCCATTTTCTCTCTCTCTCTCTTTCTCTCTCTCCCTCTCTCTCCCTCTCTCAATTGCTTTCTTCTTGATCTTTCTATTTCTCCCAGTTGGTTGTTTGGGGGTGTGTGCTCTATTTACACACACACTTGTGTAAACCATTTGTGTACATGTGTATGCATTCATAATTTACATAAAATACAGACACTGAGTCAACCAAGAAATCATTTTGTCTTGTGAAAAAGAAAAATTGGCAATTTGTTCAAATCAAACCACCAGCTCTATCTTTTCTTACATCAAATGAAAAATCAAAATATTGCACTCAGCTATATCCTTTTTTTCTTAATGTAGCTAGCTAAAAAATGAAAATATTATACTTATTAATCCTGAGGCTTAAGGCCTACTCATTATTTAATGTCAGATTCTGTTATAGAAACATATATTCATATGTCTCTTTATCTAGGCTAATCACTTTGGAACCAGAGACACTCTCAGCTTTGGAATTAAACATTCTGAATGGGAAAACCAGTCACCTGTAGTCAGCATTTTCTTTCTGCCACAGATTGGAATTTGGCTTAGTGAACTGCACGCATGTGTGACATTTTAGTGGGCACATCAGTGTGACATTTGAAATTAAGCTTGCTGCACGGCCTGCAGGGCAGCCTGGCGGTACGGGTCGGGTGGTCCGTGCCTGCAACAGGGCTCTGGGTTCCAGATCCCCCACACTGTCTGCCCTGCTCTGAGCTGTAGAGCTAAAACCGACTGTTCCATTGGGCAGTGAGGGAAAACGTCACCAAAGGAAACAGTGGCTCTCAGTTGCAGAACTTGTCTGGGAAACGTATCACACCATCTCCATCAGGAGTCATGTGGACATGGTCGGAGAAATGTATTTTGATGGAAGGAGTCCATAAAAACTGAGAGGGAATAGAACAGAATGGGAGCCTCCCCTGGCAGGGTGCTAGAAGGAGTAGTTTTCTTTGCCACATCCCCTAATTGTAGGTAATTTTAGATGTGGGAGGAAGCACAAAGATACTTAAAACCAGTTCCATAGCTGGAGACTGCAGGGAAGGGAGCTAGTGGGCTGGGATTTGGATCCTGGCCCCAGTATCGTACCTTCTGCTCTTGGGTTACTTGTTCTCTGAGCTCTGTTTATGTTGAAATTGGCCTTAATGGACAAAGGTAAGAAATGCAAGTGGTTCGGCGTTGTCCTCCGGGTGGGTAGAGGTGAAGTAATGAAGGATGGCCACGATTCCCTGAGGACTCCTAGCCCCTTCCCGATTCAAGTTCCAGCAGGTGTCCCTGACTTGCCCTGGTGTCCTGGTTTTCTGAGACTTCCCCAGACCCTCTCTGATTCTGGGATCTGGCCTTTCTTGCCCCATGTAATTTAATGGGGTATTTTTTTTCTCAGAAGTACTTTTCAATATGAGGTGTGCTTCTAAATGAGTATACCTGACCTAAAAAAATTCATGTTAAGTTATTATGACTCAGTTTTCTGGCCTTACAGAGCTTTTAATAATAATTGTCACAATGACAAGAGTTAAGATCTATAAGTCAGTTCTACATATGGTTGTGTTTTCCATATGTTAGTTCATTTAATCTTACCAGCAGCTCTGGAAGTCTATACAGTTATTTATCTCCATTTTTCAGTGGAGAACACTTAAGGGTCTGAAAGATCACGTGAACTTGTCCGCATCACACAGCCCAGGAGTGCAGACCAGGATTTCATAAGCACTCTTGCTTTGGGCTCGGGCTGTGCTTCACGCAAACTGGTCTGATGTGAAGGCAGCCTCCGAGACAAAGTCGTGTATTCTTTGCTGTGAGCGTGCGCATCCTGCCAACCGATTGAAAAATGAGGCTCGGAGGACTCTCTGTCTTCTTCACTTTACGAAACAAGTGGCCTGTGGGATCAGAAGTTCTCCAAAGCAAGTGTTCTTTGAACAGGTGACCGAATGAGCTACAAGAGAGGCTTTCTCTGGGGCACTGTTCGAAGGGAGAAATTATGACAAGGAGATAATTAAAAGGCTGTTCAGGGGAGACATTACTGATCTAATTCATCAGATTTAAAATGAAGAACTCAAGTGACCCGTGGCAGAGTGTGCTGCTGAAAGGTGAGGGGTAAACACCCTGCATTTTCCTTACTGGGGAGACTTTCTGGAGTCCCTGTTCTTGCCATACATTCTGCAATCAGTGAAGCCTTCATGGCAGTTTTCTATCCGGAGGTCTCTTGCTATTTTAGCCTGAGCTGGGCTCATAGAAAGCCATGGTGAGGAACTAGAAGTGTGGGGGTTGAGACTGCGGGGGAGACAGGCTCCCATGTAACAGCTGAGCACTGGCAGCCCTGAGCGTGGGTGCTCGCATGGCCCAAGGTGAGTGTGGTGCCCATTCTTTAGGGGATATCAGCTGGGGGCGGCAGAGATGTGTTAGGGCAGTTGTGAGGGTACCTGCCTGGATGAACTTTCTCCACCTTCACTCCCAACCTGGAAGGATTTGCAAAGTGTCTTGCTGCAGGGGTGGGGCAGCAGCCATGCCGGGGTGAGGGAGTCAGTCCGAGTGAGAAACTTGCCTCGGCCTGGAAAGAGGATATGGGAGCCTTTCATCCCTCCTCGTAGGTTCTATTGGATGAAAAACTCGGGAGTAGAAGATGCTAAATTCCTCAAGTTTTCCAGAGGATCTGCAGACACTCTGGTATCTGTTCAATTGATAAAGCCAATACCAGATCGTGTTGGCAAAATGGACCAGAGTAAGGCACTGTTGGGGCAAAAGGAACAAAATGAATCAGCTGAAGTGGGAGAACATTTCAGTCTCAGATTCCAGTGGAAAACCAGAGAGAGAAACTGGAAATCTGAACAGTATAAGCCAAATGGAAGCAAAGATAAGCAGAAAAATTGTTAAATACTTAGGCAAAAGATGCCCTAACGAAGGTGGAAGATGTGAAAATTCCTTTGATCATAGACAAGAGAAATTATTCTATGGTACTGGGAAAACATCGACATACGCATATAAAACCCCACATTAAATCTGAAATTCAGAAACACCTCGCAACTATTCCTGATACTTATTAATTATAGTTTGACAAAGATAGCGTTAAAACCTGCTCAGGTGCAATGCAGGTTCACTTCCCTCACTAATAATTAACTTCCCACCTACGCCGATGGTTGATAATATAATGTGTGGCTCATATGTGTGTGAGAGTATTTACATTAACTCATATACAAACCATAAAAATAGTTCACAAACTATAAAGCATTCTACAACAAAAAAAACAATTTTCTAGAAAACAGGGAAAAGTTATCAATTAGAAATATCAGATGTTATTTCGCTGAGCCAAATGGTGCAAGGTTTAAAATGCCTGTGAGATGGTCTGCTCAGTTTTTAATACGGAGTCTGGCGGTTAGACTGTTGGAGATGAACGGCCCATTTGGAGGATGGCTTGCTCTTTACCAGATTTAACTGTAGCCGCCCACAATATGAATATTGAAATTCACATTCTTTTCCACACCATCTTAGGCTGCTTGGGGCTGTTATGACAAAATGACACAGACTAGGTGGCTTGAATGGTGCCATTTAATTCTCACAGTTCCAGAGGCCGGAAATCCAAGGTCAAGGCGCAGCAGACTTGGTTCTGGGTGAGAACCTGCTTCCCAGTCATTCTGGCCCTCGCTCGCTGGGCCTTGACAAGACTGAGAAGGCTGTGGGGGTCTCTCTGATCCCATCGAGGGTTCCACCCTCAGTGCCTCATTGCACCTCACTTATCTCCCAAAGGCCAGAGCCCTTGACATGGCTGAATTGGAGTTACAGTTTTAATGCATGGATTTCAGTGGGACAGACACTCAGGCCAGAAGACACACTGTGTCCAGTGGTTGATGCACCTTCACTGACCACTTTCCCGCTCTCTGGTCTCCTCATCCCACTGGTGCTTCTTTCATCTCCCCTCCATTCTGTACCTTGTAATCACAATCAAAATAGCTTAAGACTAACGCAGAATACAAAGCAAATCAGAACACACTGCAATGTGTCCCAGGAGTGGGAAAAAATGAAAAGATGGCATAAATTTATTGGCATAAAACCTCCTATAAATTATTGAGATTTTGCTGTCCGTGGCCTGAATGTGCTGAAGCCTGACTGGGCTGTAAATGTGGGGAGGGCTCCAGGCCCTTCTGGAGCTGCCTCCATTCGCTGACCGCTGCTCCAGCACCACAGTGCACAGGACTTCCCGCAGTCCGGGCATCACAGTCTGTTTTCTTTTTCTCACTTTCTATTTGTTGTAAAACGTGACCTTCTAAAAGGCAGCTTAAAAACCTGGACCCTGTGGTTAAACCACAGATGATATGGAGTGCGTGTCACGACATGAATTCCTCCTGCCCGCAATGGTCCTGTGTTGTGTCCTTTTCATAAAAGGTAACAGTAGCACAGGGAGGGTTGACCAGGAGACTGGACCTCCACAAGCCACGCTGCCTCCAGAAACAGAAGCTGTTTTGCCCTCAGAGCATCAGCACCGTAACCTGCTGCTATGATGAGTTTGGGATTCATCTTTTACACCAATATCGGAGAGTTCAATTAGGGATGATTAGAGTCCCACTGGGCAAGAGTAATTTCAGCACCGCAGCCAGGAAGTGAGAGGTACCGACAGAGGACCCTTCTCATTCAGATTACCTCCCCACGAGTGTGCCTCCATCTGTTCATTAGACCCGAGGAGGATCTAGAGTTTTCCAACCCCTTGCCAAATGTACGTCTGTGTGTTCCAGACTGTTGTAGAGCCTATTAAAATACTCAAAGTTACATATTCATGGACCTCTGGCAAGAATGCCTTTATAGGTAGGTAGGTTCCAAGAGAACAAATGCAGAGAATAGGAGCTGAATAAATCCATGAAGTAGGAGCGTTTTATAAATAAGATGTAAGAAATGATGCCTGCTTCCACAAGGAAGAGAGTGAGCTGCGTGAGGAGAGGGGTTTGGGGTTTGTTTTGTGAGGTTGGTGCAGTCACGGTCTGACTGATGCCTCTAGGTTGGTGGTCACTGCTTGTCAAATGGGGGCCCCAGCAGCCCAGCGCCCGGCACTGTCTCACTGATGGGGACTCTCACACTGTGGGTGGCTGGTCACTTACAGGACAGGAGGGGTGTGGCATTCGTTATCTCCACAGGAGGTGCTTAGTAAATGCCCAGTTATACGATGATGGGGCTGGATGGTGTAAAATTTCAAATTTACAGCCACCCAGTGTCACACTTGCTCTGGTGCAATGTACTCTGTGGGAAAGCTGAGACCGGCGAGTGGGGAAGGGCCACGTGGACATGAACTTTAGAGGCCGTGACACAGCTGAAGGGAAGCCGGTGATCAGGCAAAGTGCCCTTGATCATCAACTCTATCCTCAACCTGTTCTCACCGATTAGCTTTGGTGACTTGTTTAACACATACGGAATAATGTAGGGCAAATAAGAAATGAAAGCTGAAAGGAACAAATTAATTAACTGCAAATGGAGATCATCGGAATTGGGGAGGCCACAATTCATATTTAATTTCCAGCCATCTATGGAAAAATGGAAACTTCACAAGTCACCACTCTCATTAGCAGAGAAGAGAAGTTTACAAATTTCTTTCAACAGTGGCAAGGCTCTTCTTAGCGCTAAATTTGAAAATAAAATTTAACCTGCCACTTCTTTTTGCCAGAGTTACAGATAATAAAAATGTTTGATGCTCCGAACAGCAGAATGGAAAGTAATAAAAGCAAACTAGCTAGGAGTTTTCTTCCAGGTATATTTTAAGTCAAGCTCATGCCATCCAACACAATGCAAAGAAGCTAAAAAACATAAACAACAATAGCAAAAAAACTTCTATGTCTTTCTTCCAAGCAAAATTCATTTAGTGTCTTCTATTTGAGATTGCCGTGCTCAGGACTACAGGGCTTACAAAAAGGAATGAGAGCACCTCTCTCCTGAGGGAACCCGCCGTGTAGGCGAATCCACACAGAGAAGATACATACCATAGTGGGGAGAATGTAGTGCCCATTTGATAGGATACACTTGCACTTTTGGGGGTTCTGAATTTTCCTTATATCTGCTGGTTTACGATTATAGAACACCAACATTGAGTATGCAGTCTTACCACAGCTGAGTAGACCAAGGCTTTGGACTTGACCTAAAGTGCATTCATGTAAGATACAGGGAGGTGGCAGGGAGGGGAACACAAGTACTGTTAATTAAGTTGTCCAAGGGTTTAGGTGAATAAGCCATGAAAAATTAAAATGCAGAAACGTGTGTGTGTGAATGCACAGACTCACCATGGTTTCACTTTATAATATCTGATATGTGCATATGACATTCAATAACTTTACCAGTTAACACAATTCAGTGGAAATAAAAAGCCATAGACAATATTTACCAAATTACATTTTATTTTTCATGAGACTACTGAAGGGACAAAAACATAGGATGAAGCATAATCCCCTATTCTAGGGGTTTATTAATTTATTTAGTTTTTATTTAGAGAGTGATTTAACAAGAGTCTAAAAATTTCATAATATTGGGCGGTGCCTGTCGCTCAAGGAGTAGGGCACTGGCCCCATGTACTGAGGGTGGCAGGTTCAAACCTGACCCTGGCCAAAACTGCAAAAAAAAAAAAAAATTGCATAATTTATAACCCTAAATCTTAATTTCTTCTTGGAAATTATTCAAGAAAATGAGTGCAGGTCACTGAAAAATGCCTATGGACAAAGGTATTAATTGTAATATTATGAATAATGGTGAAATTTATGAAATACAAAAACTTGGGGCACAGGGATTTCAGATTCGAAGCTTCAGGAAGCAGCATCTCTTCATTCTCAAGAGGCTTTCCTGAGACTGTAAAATGGGTGGCCGACCTGGACGGAGGCCTCTAGCATCCCAGGTACAGGATTCACTCGACTCCCCTGGGGTGCTTGGAAAGCGAGGTCTGTATAGGAGGCAAAGTCACAAATACTGTTCCCTGTGTGTGAGAGCGTGAGCAAGTCCTTTGGGACTCCATTGCATCATCTATAAAATCATGCTAATAACAAAGGCCACTGCACGGGCTTATTGTGCAATTAAATCTGTAAATAGATGAAAATCTTAGCTGATGAAGTGCTGTAGAAAACTCTCAGCCGTGTTTAACTGGGCTGGACACTGTGGTGGTAGGGATACGCTAATGACACTGTTACTGCTTAACAATTAAGCAAATCCAGCTTGTTATACTTGCTCTTAATTGCTGAGATTACATTCTCCTTGACAGGACCAAGGGATATTATATTTGACTATGCAACAAACACTTATTAGCCATTTTGTGTTAGTCACTCTTCTAGACACTGAAGACAGCTGAATTAATAAGCAAAAGGGACAAGGCACAGCTCAAAAGTAACTTAAGCAGGGCGGTGCCTGTGGCTCAAAGGAGTAGGGCATATGCCAGAGGTGGTGGGTTCAAACCCAGCCCTAGCCAATGCAAAAAAAAAAAATAGTAACTTAAGCATTCTGGTCAACATTGTGGTTTACCTTTCAATTTTGATAAATAAAGAGTATTGACTGTGTGAGAGAAATAAGTATGAGCTGACTCTGACAGGTAGACATAACGTAACCTAAAAAGATACATTTTAAAATAATTTTAAAACATTTAATATTCATAACATCATAAGGTAAATGATTAAAAACAAGGATAAGTGGGTTTTTTTTTTTTTTGAGATAGAGTCTCGCCATGTCACCTTTGGTAAAGTGCAATGGTTGGCGTCACAGCTCACAGCGACCTCAAACTCTTGGGCTCTAGCGATTCTCTTGCCTCAGCCTCCAAGTGGCTGGGACTACAGGCGCCTACCACAACTACCGGCTGTTTTTTGGTTGTAGTTGTCATTGTCTGGCAGGCCCGGGCTGGGTTCAAACCCACCAGCCTGGTATATGTGGCTGGCACCCTAGCTGCTGAGCTCCAGGCACTGAGCCAGGACAAGTTGTATTTTCATTTAAAATTTTAGGTTCTGCATTGTGGCTGTAGAGTGTCTACTCTACAGTGATGAGTTTGCTTTATTAGTTTCTTACTAGCTTCTGAGAAAAAACCCTAGCAAATCAAATACAGATTTCTATCAGTGCCTATTGATGAACTCTCCCCTTTTATTCTCATAATATTTTTAATTTTAGCAGTTGACAGATAAAACATTCAAAGGAACTCTTGCCAAGCTGATGTATTCAGTCCTTTGCAACTAATGAGAGCAGTTTTGTCTTATTATTGAATTAATTAAGGGCAATGGTAATTATAGATTACATTTAAACAATATAGCTTTGAATAAAAATAAAAACATGAAAATATTCTTCAATTATTGGCCATGATTTTCTCTCCTTTTCCTCAAAATATGCATGTAATGAAGTAGTGTCAGCCGTGGGCTTCAAATCCATCTGCCCCTGGACATGTCCTGAATCAGGACTGTTAAGCCTGCCGTGACCCACAGGCTTCTGTTCAAGGAAACTCACTCTGAGTCACACGAGATGTGCAGCCCTCTCTGAGGGGTTTCCCGTCTCCCTGATGGCGGGAAGAGTTTTGACGCAGCCACCTGTGGAAGAGTCATTCCCCTGGGATTTATTCGTGTGATTTATAATTGAATTTTCCAAGGTTTGTAAATGGATTCCATCTAATACTTGCAAAAAGTAATGCCCAGTTTAGTTCAGATCCAAAAAAGAAATGCAAGATTACCATTTTGCAATTGATGTTCATAAACACTCAAACTGTGCAAAACTTGGGCTGTGCTCCAGTCTCTCAAACAACTGTTTCCACGGGGTAATACTCTTGATAAGTAACAAGACAAAGGATGGCAGACCAAGTTCTCAGTCAGGTATCAACAGGGTCATTACTGGATGACGAGCGATTAGACACAGGCAGGGGCTGAGGACACTGAGAGTGCCAGGTATGGCGGCTGTTGGCAGGGGACCCCTGCAAGAGGACCGCCTGGAAGGGATCTGGGTAAGGTTCAGTTTTTGAAGAAAGAAAGACAAAATCTAGAACTGGATCCCAATGTGGAGACCCTGAGACAGCTGTCTTAGAAATGTCATCTAAGTGATTTCATCTGAGTGCTGTTCACAGTCTCATGAAATATAGTTTCATAGTGTTCTATCAAGACTGTACATCATTGAATGAATGGTTTTCTGGGAATTTCTTATTTTGATTTTGGTTCTCCCCTTACTAATAGAATTTGTTTGTATTGACCAACACCAATATGTCATTCAGTGAGGTTTTGTCACTCATAGAAACAGCTTTTCTTTTACAAATTTACATTTCAATCACCACATGCTTTGGCAGTGTGCCCACCATAGGTATTTTATGCAAACATGCATACTTGTCTTCAGATAATAAAAACTAGTTTTTTGGGCAGCGCCTGCCTGTGGCTCAAAGGAGTAGGGCGCTGGCCCCATATACTGGAGGTGGCAGGTTCAAACCCAGCCCCAGGCCAAAAACTACAAAAACAACAACAATAACAAAAATTAGTTTTTGTTCAGGTTAAGAAAGAAAATTCTGTGAATAAGTATATATTTGCCAAAAAAGATTGAAAATATTTTAAAATACATATTTTATTTTAAACATTATAAAAAATCAAGCATTAATGTTTTAGGCAGAGAAAATCTTGGATTCATCCTGGATGTGAGTTGGAATTTGCTTTGTCTAATCCTGATCTTTTCATGGTAGGACCTGAGGTTATGACATATTATTATTATTGTTTTGTTTTTTGTAGTTTTTGGCCAGGGCCAGGTTTGAACCCGCCACCCCCGGTTCATGGGGCTAGCACCTGACTCCGTGAGCCAAAGATGCCACCTTGATATATTATTTTTGAACAAATTAAGTTGTATTAGCTGGTTTTAAATTGAATTCTGGCAAAATAGATTTGTCATCCCATAGCACCAGATGTCCCAAAGGAGCCATTCATGGGGAAAAGAGGAAATTATAACTAAATGTACCTTTACTTACAAAATATTCATTAGACAGTTCTACAAAGAAATGGCCAACATATAGAGAATATTTTGTTAATATTTAGTAAAAAATTTCATTAATATTCATAAACAAAGGTACATTTAGCTATAATTTCCCATTTTTTTCCTCCGAGGAGACTTTTACGACATTTTGTTGTGAATGACTGAATTGCCAATACCTCTAAAGATGCTCACTGTTTTTTTAAAGCAGTTTAAAGAGTTCTTTCACCAAATAATTACTGAATGTTTATTATGAACAAGGGTTGTTATTATTACAAAAATAAATATGAATTTTAACTCATTATAAAAGCAAACATTTAAATATTTTGAGAGAATTAAAAAACAACTATAAAAGCTTTTGTATTTTATCATCACCTAAATTTTTTTCAGTATTACCATAATTTACTAAATAGCTAAATATCACCATTAGCATGTACTATTTTGAATATCCTAATACAAGTGAAAATTAAAAAACATGTCTGTTTAATTTCCCTGCTCTTATGAAAATTGTGTATTTGATACCATTTCTTTCAATTTATCAGACAAATAATGTTTGGGAGAAGGGACATGGATTAGCCACAGCATACTTGGTTTGTAGTTTTACAGTTATAGAAAAAATTATGTAAGATGTTTGTAACATGAAAAGAAGATTTTGTAGGGTGGCACTGTGGCTCAAAGAAGTAAGGCGCCAGCCCCATATGCCAGAGGTGGTGAGTTCAAACCCAGCCCTGGCTGAAAAAAAAAAAAAAAAGAAGATTTTATAAAAGCAATTTCTCTGACTTGGGCTTTCAGTTTATAAAATGCGTGTGTATGTGTGTACACTCAGGTCTACAAACACACAAGCACAGGCAGACAAAGTTGGATATTAAAAACATACAAGGTCAGGGATGATTTCTGGGGAATAGCTATTCCATTTCCAATTATGGCATATTGATCGGCTTAGGTAATTATAAGAATAACATACTCACTGATGGTAGAAGGCGATAAAGTGTGTCCGATCACATCCTTGTTGTCAATAAGTACTAGCGACATTGTGATACATTTACAAAAATAAAGAAATGAACATCAAGAAACATGAGATTTTCCCGTCCTTTCTTTTTTAAAAATTTTTTTGAACAATTCTCAAATGACAAAAAAGAATTTTGTATTTTTTAGAAATATATTTCTA
This sequence comes from Galagoides demidoff, assembly GCA_963574575.1. NCBI lineage: Eukaryota > Metazoa > Chordata > Mammalia > Primates > Galagidae > Galagoides > Galagoides demidoff. The sequence goes on along the minus strand of CAUYQV010133750.1, from coordinate 9,695 downwards.
CTTATACAGAAATGATTTTTTGGTGTGTATGCTACTTTTCAAAGTAAACAACTTTAGGAATATTGTAATATGTTTTCAAAGAATTCTTATAACTTGGCATATGCTTCACGAGTAGAGGATGACAGGTCACAACAGTAGGTAAACACATAAAAGTCCAATATTCTTTTGAAATATTCTGTCTAGCAGCAAGCGGAGCTCAGGACTCAACTGATATTCAAATTCCTAAGCAGGTGGGAAAATTTCTAAACAGGGCCCCTGACCAAGACACATCTCTAACTCCCAACTGCCACAAACATCTTTCTGTAGGGCACCGTGATGTAGCGGTACCTTTCATTCAAGGTGATGGTTCATGCATGTTCTCAGGCAAAAGACAGATTTTAAAATTTTATTTAAATGAATTCCTACCTGCCAATAAAGTTTGCTTGCAAAATTTAGAGCTTCTATAAAACAACCCAAACATTTGTTACCTAATAGCCCTTATCTATAATCTCATTAGTAATTACTGTTATAAGCAAAAAATAAATTAAAAGCCAAAACAATAAATGAATCTGTTGAGTATTACATATCATTTTAATTTCATTTTATTTCACCAAGTCCATATTTTGGTTATTCAGCTGGGTTTCATATTTCATATTTCAATGTGTTTGCGAATTTCTAACGTTTTTAGTTTGCAATGTGTGATTACTCCCACAGGTGGGTTTATAAAGAACCCAGTTGCAATCCCCATGCCTACGCTGGTTATGAACAGTTACTACTTATACTCTTAGATATGAGCTAACTTAAGTGAATGTCTCCATCGTACATTAAAAATAAAAGCTTTCACATAAATATCAATGCTCTAAAAGGCCCTGTAAACAACAGGTGCTGATGCATACCTACTTTCAGAACCATATTTCTATTTTCTAATAGAGATAAAAAAGTCATTCCAATGAGAAAAGAACAAAAAGTGCCAAGAAAACTCTGATCACAAACATCTAAGTTTACACTAAATGTCAGGCACTTTGACTTAACTACATTCTTGGGTGTATAGAAAAAAGCCTTAGAAAATATTACATTATAATACTAATTTTCAAAGCTAACAATATTAGAAAATTAAAATTCTACAGTGGTTTGTGTTGGCAATATATATAACCTGTCTTTAAAAAAAAGGTCAGTGATATTTAACCGAGGTGCGTTTGGTTTTTCTTTCTTCAACAAAGTGATAGACAATTACAGCTATGAAATGAGGTGGATGCACAGGCCAGCTGAAAGTCTAAAGTAATTCATACACAGAAAATTACTCAGTGTTTAATCCTACTTTCCACATTGATAATTAAGTTTTTTGAATTTAAGAAAATACATCAACTTCGGCATTCCACAAAAATTCACTAATTACTTTAGTCAGAGACCCGATGGCAAGAATAACAGCCTGACATCCCCGCGTCCCTCTCTCCTCCCAGGATAACAGCCTGGCCTCCCGGCATCCCTTTCTCCTCCCAGGATAACAGCCTGGCATCCCCACGTCCCTCTCTCCTCCAAGCCCCTTCCTCATCTTTAACCTGGAACAAGGGTGTCTTGAGACACACGCGAAGGAATATAAGTAAAAAAATATGCACCACAATTAAAAATATCCTGTAAAGTTTTTCTTTAAATTTGACTGCCTCATTTAAAAAATTCAGTCATAAGGTCAGGAGTTCTGATTTACCAAATAGATTATTTAATGTTCTAAACTTGTGATTGGATTAGTCAAATCCCAAAGCCCATGAGGGGTGGGGGAACAAAAAGAATCTTTAAAAAGACCTTATGAAAAATTAATGGGCAAACTAATCACTTGTATTTTCAGAATGTTACTAGAAACAGAACACATCTGAACTGGCAGCTGCAGACTCATGAGAACACTTGTGCCAGTGAGAGGAATATAAATCGCAGCTTGATAGACAGAAAGTCAGGCACAAGCAGGAATACTCTAAAGGCTGAAGCAACATCTCCAAACACGAAGGGGAAATTTAGTGCTGTTTCCCTCCATTGTGCCAGAAGGCAGCATAAGCAGAGCATTTAAGGTTTCGTGATTTTAGAAACACTTTTGATTACACAGTTCAGGGCCATCAAATGCTGGGGCCTGCATTGGTGCCAAGATGCCACGTGACCTGCTGAGCCTTGATGCACCTGAATCGTGGACACACAATACATGTTTTATAGGAGGTTCTGAGTGTTAGTTGAGGAACTTCAGCTCCTAGAGTGCTGTTTGATGTTAACCTTACTGGGAGGTCCTTGGATTGGTAGCAGCATTTCCAATCGCTCAATGGTAAAATCTGGCTTCGGGGTCCTCAAATTATATATCCGGAGTATGTGGTGTTAATAATTGATTATGAACTTTCTTATAGTTTCTTCTGGCTTAAACAGAGTGACAAATGTTTCTCATGGTCACATCCCTGTGGCTGTAAAATGAGTAACATGCTCCTGTTAGTCACCCCAGGTGCAGCTCCTAGCGTGGCCAGAGGAGCACAGTGACCTGCTCATGGCGTCTCTTGCTGACTTTGCACTCACTGCCTTAACTGCAAGGGCTCTGCATTTAGGAGCAGTGACTCAGAGACCCTGGACCTGCCATGCTTTGGTCTTTGACTGATGCATCGGGCATGTATTTATTTTGCCACAAACAATAAAGAAACTCGTCACTCGACAGACTCCTATTCTACAGCTGGATGTCACCTGGAAGTTCTCACAGTGGAACCTCCACAGTTGACCTGGATTTCGTAGTCCTGACATGCACTACTAACACACGCACCACTAACACACGTGTGTTACATGTGCATACATCAGGCCTCACTCTTTATGTTGACCAATTTGTTAGTCTGTTGGGTGGTCAACTGAAAATGTTCAGCTGAATTTTAAAGCTTATTTGATCATTTGAAGACCTCCCACAAAACTAAACTTCAGGACTGCATATAACACCGACTGCTTAGTAGTGTAGTAGTTTGAGATGATGGATGAAAATGCATTATTCCCGAATAACTCTATTTGTTGTGGACTGACAACTTTTCCCTGAGTGACAAACAAACAAATAAGCAAACAACAACAACAAAAACCTAAGTGAGATTGTTCATATAAAATGAGGGGATTGTTTTCTGTTTGTCCACTTTTGCAAGTGACCCAGAGCTCTGTGTTACAGAAATCCTCTCAGAGATGAACATTTCATTTAAAAAATGTCCCTCATTCTCCTAGGGAGGATGCTAGATTTCCTCTTCAGTGATTTAAAATGATAATATATATGATTTTTTTTGTGGCAACTACAGACAGTTATTTTTCTGTCAAAATCATCATTTGATATCGTGACAATGTCCATTACTTAACAGAAAAGTGGAGACTCTTTAAGGCTTTTAAAATGGAGGTGGCATTTTCTTTGATCTTGATTTAATTCTAGGCTAGCTGAGGGTTGGAATGAAGTTTCAGCTGCTCAGTCACTTATTTTCAGATGCGGATACGCAGCTAACCTTTTATTCACACGTCCCTAAACACTCAGCTATTCATTGCATCCCTGTGAGTGACAGCCCAAGATCGGCCACAGTGACGGGAATGTCAGTAACTGACAATGGCCCATCAGACTCTGTGGACTTGGCCCGTGACAAATGTCACAAGGGGGCAGAATGTAAAGAAGTTGGAGATATAACTTCGTATTTGAGGAAGAGACTAGCAGTTGCCACCAATATTTTCTTGCTGCTTTTTTTAAGAAAAAAAAAAATCCTGAGGTTAGGTATTACTTAGATTATATAGCCACAACCAAAATACAGTGTCCAAAAAAAGTGCAGATAATTACATCACTATAAATTCCTACAAAGAATGAAATGTAGGCTAGGTGCTGTGGCTCACACCTGTAATCCTAGCACTCTGGGAGGCCAAGGCAGGTGGATCACCTGAGCTCAGGAGATGGAGACCTGCTTGAGCAAAAGCAAGATCCCAATTCTACTAAAAAAAAAAAAAAAAAGAAAGACAGAAAGAAAAAGAAAAAAAGACTATTTGGGCCTGGTGGCAAGTGCCTATAGTCCCAGGAATTTGGGAGGCTGAGCCAGGAGGATCTCCTGAGCCCAGGAGTTTGAGGTTGCTGTGAGCTATGATGCCAGGATACTCTACCCAGGGTGACAGAGTGAATCTCTGTCTCAAAAAAAAAAAAAAAAAGAATGAAATATAAACTTCCCTTGGACCACTTTCTGCACCAGTTTACTCTGGGCTCATAGTCTAGAGCAGGGGTCCTCAAACTTTTTAAACAGGAGGCCAGTTCACTGTCCCTCAGACCACTGGAGAGCTGGACTGCAGGCCCTGGGATGAGTCAGCTGCTAAGCAGGTCAGGCAGAGGTGGCAAAAACACCCAGTGGGCTGGATAAATATCCTAGATGGGCCACATGTAGCCCACAGGCCATGGTTTGAGGACACCTGGTCTAAAGTAAAAGTCCTGGGCCTTTTCTGAGCACTTGTTATGTGTGGGGACCCTGAGGAGCTGGGAATGGAATGTCACATGACTCCCTGCCTTCAGGAGCTTCATGGGGGTTTGAGATGAGAAAACAGCCCGCACATCAAACTAAACAATTAGGAGAGGTTTATTGGACATTACTTCACTTATTCAAGTAAATTCTTTAAAGATTAGAGTGAATTAATTAGAAGAGCATAGGAATTATTTTCTGCCCATGGTGAGAGCAGGAGTTTGTGTTTTCAGTTCCTGGAGGTTTCCTGTGTCTTGCTTTGCTTGTCCTAACGAGAGCTGGCTTCAGCACCCGTCTGAACATAGGATAGGGTGGCACCCACCCAGGCCTGCTGGGTGTTTGTAGGGAGACCTTAGACTTAGTGGGCATTGCAGATCTGCTGGACAGGAGGATACAGCAAGGGGGTTTAGAAATAACAAGGGACACGAGTTAGGTCCACTTATTAACAATGAGTTAAGCTCAATTTCTATTCCCCACTTTGGCCTCCAGTGATTCACGTGTGTGTCCCCATTGGGGGGCTCCTTCTCCTATTCCCTCTCCTGGGGAATAATCATCAGCTTCCCGGGGTTCTTCTCTTCCAGGGCACAGGATGCACCTGAGGCCTTACCCCCTATCGTATGTGCACGCGCTCACACCTTTTCTTGTTGTATTTACCTTTAAAATAAAATTTGAGAAAAAGGACACTGAAAAAATAATCTCTACAATATAAACGGTTAAGCTTTAGGGGGAAAAATTGGAGGGAGAATCAAAGAGGGGGTTTATCTGTGTCACCCCAGTTCCTCATTTCTGATCTGCCCTCTGCCTGGACCTCACACAGTGTAGTGCTATGGACCCTGAATTCATCTGGAAAGGTTGCCCTTCTCTGGTTTCATTAGGAGGACTTTCCTTACTCTGCAGTGACCTTATATGCAATGTTTTCTTACGGATTTTTATTTTCTAATCCCTATACAGGTAGCATACTGCTTTCACCTCCTTTTCTCGGGGAGCTTTAGGAAAAGGGGGCCTATTCCTAAGAGTTCACTCACACGTCCTGCAGGTGCACACCGGGGTGTGTCCCAGCTCTTGTGAAATGATTTCCTTTAGCTTTTCAAAGTCATCACTTTCTTTACTAAATTCCAAAATGCACCATCACACAAATCTTCTTTCATATGTGTAACCACTGCTTCTCTGTGAAATAATCCAGTTGTGTGACTACTTTGAAGCCAGTGTTAACGTTCCTCCCTGAGTTTGGAAAGGCGTGAATTTATAGAAACATGGGATTCAGTTTTCCATTGCATGAGTCCATTATCACATCCACTAGGATTGCTTTGCACACGGCCCCCTTAGAGAGGTCTCTGCTTGTTTTGCTCATTTTATTTCCCATGAGCCTTAGACTCATAATAAAGAAGAGTATTTGCCGGGTTCACCCCCATTGAATCCAGAGTCTGGAAAAATCCTCTTAAAAGAGACTGGAGAGAGAATTTGTGAGAGGAGAGAAAAAAAATAGAAGCAAGAAAAAAAAATGTGTCTGTTCCTACATCTTGTCTGCTGTGTGTGGACACCATTGCCAAGCACCAACAATACGTTCAGACCACAGGTCAGCACACATTATACGAAACATGGCTTGGAGGAAGAAATAGACACATTTTTGAAGTTCCCTGGGAATTTTCACATGAAAAAATACAATGCAAAGAAAAACGAGATGTCTCGTGTGTATGTGTTTATATGTGTATGTCCCCAGTATGAGATAGATTATATTTATTATATATGTGTGTGCATAAATCCACATAAGTTCTCAATGAGTAAGAATTTTGTGTATTGATTGTACATCATCTACAGTAGATACATAAATTAGATAATGAACCTTGGAAGTCCCTTTCTTATTCCAATTTTACCATTTTCAGCCAGAGCTGATCCATTTCTACCTTTATTCATTTCAATATAGAGTTTCTGCATCAGATTTTCCGCAAAGAAGACTCATGGCTTTACATGCCATAAAAATTATGTGACAAACGACTACATCTGAATTATATGAATCTTCCTTGAAAGAAAGATGATGTGTGATCAAATATGACTAGGAGTCAAATAATTGAGTTTTTTATTTCTTTTTTCTTGCAATTACAAATCCCCTCCCCCATCTTCAGCCTAGTAGGCATCAGAGCTGTGAGCTCCCTGACTCCGTAGGGTCTCCCCAGACTGCGTGGTGACCTGAGTGGAGCTGTGAGCTCGCTAACCCCACAGGGTCTCCCCAGACCTCGTGGTGACCTGAGTAGAGCTGTGAGCTCGCTGACCCCGCAGGGTCTCCCTAGACCTCGTGGTGACCTGAGTGGAGCTGTGCGCTTGCTGACCCCGCAGGGTCTCCCTAGACCTCGTGGTGAGATGAGTGGAGCTGTGCGCTCCCTGACCCAGCGGGGTCTCCCTAGACCGTGTAGAGAGACGGGTGGAGCTGCTCGCTCACTGATCCGGCAGGGTCTCCTCAGAGCACGTGGTGACCTGAGTGGAGCTGTGTGCTCGCTGACCCCCCAGGGTCTCCCCAGACCTCGTGGAGAGAGGAGCGGAGCTGTGCGCTGGCTGACCCAGAGAATTCAAGTTAAGATGAAATATGAAAATCAAGTGTTTTAAGTCACAGGTGGAAATAGACAAAACTATTTTGTATTTATAATAATCATCACCATTTTGCTCAGCATAGGAGCTTACTCATGTCTGTCTTTGCCACCCAAACTGCCCAGTCTAAAGCTGCCTTGAAAATATTTCTTCTGTTCACACTCAGCAGTGGAAGATTTACTCTTGACTCTGAGCATTGTATGGAGGACTTGAATTATCTCTTGATCATTAAGACCAACTTTTTAATTCAATTTATTGGCATTTAATTCAAACAGAAGACATACGATATGTCAGGGGTGTTGTATGCAACATGATACAGTTTAAATTAGTGTCTCTGTAAACTTTATTAAAATAGAAAATAAATTACTCCCTAGAATTTGTTCCCAGACTTGTAGATAAGGCTGTGTGTGCAAGGGAGAGAGCGTCTGCGGCCCCCCAGGCCTGCCCTCCACTGTGGTGGCAAATAGCACGAAACACAACACATGGTCTTTGCCCTCAAAGACCTTGTAGACTAATTGAAAAAATAATGAATATGAGTAGTGTGTGCCAAAAACTGCAAGCCAAGGTTTACAGGAGAGAAAGTTGGCAACAAAATGAGGCTGGAAACAAAACAGAACAACGCATTCTCCCCCACCCCCCAGTGAAATGTTCATTATTTCTCCCTGTAAGTAGTTCTATTCCTTCAAATAAATCAGTAACAAATGGAAAAAAAATAGAATTATTTCCAATATTTAAGATTCGTATCTTTATAAATTTGGGAGTGAATGGTTAAGCTGGATGTTATATCTGTTTCATTGTTTAAGCCACTCTCCATTTGTTACTATCTGAGCAATATTATTAAACGTGGAGGGACAGCATTTGGCAATTTGGCATAGCTCACTGTGGTGCCTTGGGGTTTTTCTCCTTTGTCATCTCATTAGCTGAGATATTTTAAGTAACATGAATAGGTGCCTCTTCCCTACACGGTACACTCCTCGTCCCATCCCAGGAGGCTCACTGGACCTCCTGAGTTTTTATTCTAGAGTAATTCTCCAACCAGCAGGTCCTTCTTCTGTAATTGAATCCATCCCTTGTATTAGCATTTTATTCTCCTTGAATTATGCTTTCTCCAAAGACTTTAACCAGCTCTTATTTCTTATAAACTCATACACATTGACACTAAGATCTGAACTTGAGCACCCTAAAACCTAAACTTGGGCACCCTAAGATCTGAACTTGAAAGCCCTAAGATCTGAACCTGAAAGCCCTATTGCTTTGTAGCCTGGTTTTTCAGCCTTGCTTGGGTTTTGCAGTGTCCTCTAAGCAAGCAGAGAATTCTACCCTGAAACACTTAACATGTTCTTCCAACAAAAACTATATGGCAATATAAGGCAATGAATTTGTACAATACTTGTTTACAAAAACTTTTGAAAACATGGTATTATTTAATCACCAAAGAACATTCACTTAATTGTAGCATTAAGGAAATGGACGCTTAGAGAACCAGAGTCACTTGTTCCAGGGAGTAACCCAGAGGCTGAATCCAAAACCTTCTACTTCCAGGCTCAGCAGCCCCACCCACTTCCTCCCTCTTCCCAGGGACCTTTCTTTGCATGAACAAGGGCTGAATCAGAACAGAAGACCTACTCTAAAGTCTATGTTGGAATTAAAGCCAATGCATATTAATTAACTTGTATATAGGCTCAATAAGTCACTGTATGACTTACTGCTTAGGGACTATGGAATGTTCCCTACAGCAGCCCGTGAGCTCTAAGGCTCAAAAGGGGTTGTATTGCCAAAAAGTATAATTTTATAAATTACTCTGATTTATATAGTCTTTTTTTTTCAAAAATAAGTGACTTTAATTTATTTGTTAAGATGAAAATTGGTTGACACCCTCTTCTGTGAATTTTATGTTCAACTTCTTTTCTGTATACAGGTTCTTTCTACTCTTGACAAAAAAGTTATTCAAGCAAGCGCCTCATGCTGGGCAATTAATGAAAGTAATTTATGCAAAGCAGGAAGGTTCTTTGTACATTCTGGGGATGTTTCAAGTCATTTTATTTGACTGCACTTAAATTCAACAACCTTCTTGTCTAAAATGGAGAAAAGTGGGGCGAGAGTGAGTTAGAAATTCTTCCTCAAGTCAATTAACATATGCACTTTCATTTCTTGAACTGAAGTTTTGTGATTCTCTTTAAGTTTGTTAATATAAGTCACATGAAAGCTTTATTTCAAAATATTATAGTTTTTTTCTGACTTAACTTGATATATAAATATACTACAAGCCATTGATATGCATATAGCCCTAGTTTTGCTATCAAACTTATTGCATTTTGTCTATGATCTCTATATATTTAATATATATTTAATTAAATATAGAAGAAATCAAGAAATCTATATATATTTAATTAAATATATAGAAAAAATCTATATAAGTTTAATTACACACAAACTCAGGGATGTAGGTACATACACACACCCCTGTTTAATATTTTAAAATGAAACAATATACTGTATATGCTACTAAATTTAAACTTTTTTTTTTTTTTGAGATGGAGCCTCAAGCTATCCCCCTGGGTAGAGTGCCATGGCATCACAGCTCATAGCAACCTCCAACTCCTGGGCTCAAGCGAGTCTCCTGCCTCCGCCTCCCAAGTAGCGGGGACCACAGGCGCC
>CAUYQV010133743.1:0-26569 GCA_963574575.1 Galagoides demidoff | reverse complement strand
TCCAATGTACTCAATACTATATGAAACCAATATATAATCACCTACACATTCAGATGAATGATAAAACACAATTACAGTCCAGAAAGGAGGAAAGAGAAGAGGGGTGGAAGGTGAAGAGGAAGGAGGGTATTTGGTGGGACTCAACTAAAGTGCATAATGCAGTGGTAAATTTCAAAACTATTAAGAGTAGAATATAAATGTCTGACCACAACAAATAAGTAAGTGAAGTGATGTTTTGTTAATCAGTTTTATGTAAGCATTCCACATTGGATATCAAATCAGCACACTGTACCCTATAAATGTACACAGTTATGATTTAATAAAAAAAAAAAAGAAACATTGCCTTACTATAAAATGTACCGTATCCCATTTGTGGTTCACTGTATTTCAGACCTATCTGTTCTTATGAAGCAATAAATTTTTGCTGTATACTCCATAAAAAATAAATAAAATATAATGATTCCTTTGAAATAGATGATCTCTCAGATTTCTTCCTGAGTTAGATACTATGTTTTAAAAATTTTTTATTTAGCATTTCAGTTATTTAATGCTCAAGGAAATGTCTTTTCTCTGAACTTAGTTTTTGCTGTTTTCTCCTCTGCTTCATACTTCCATTTTCTTTAAAGGTTGCTCTCTGTGGGAGAGAAGATGTTGTCACAAATGCCTGAGGAACCCAGATCGGATCTGACTTTTGCACTCTGAGCCTTGCTAGCTCATGCTTAAATCCCATGCCTGCCAGGCCTGCAGACAGGAACGGCAAGAAATATTCTTATTAGGGTCTCTGAGAAAACAAGTGACACTGCTTTTGCGTCCAGAAGACTGTGACAAAGACCAAGAGCAAACGGGATAGTTTTCTCCGTGTTCTATTGTGGTTACAATATGCCAGGACTCCAGAGAAGGCAATATTGTTAGGACTGATGCTCACTGGCTTGGGAAGTTGGAACAATACCACACTTGGCCTAGACATTGGCATTATTGTGACAATGCCAGAATAAATAATAATGGCAGCAGAACAGTAGATATCACTTAGCTGGGCTTATCACTTATCACTTATCACTTAGCCTACAGCCTGTGGGCTGCACATGGATTCTTGTGAGGACTTTTTTTTGGCTCATCTGTGGTGTTGATATCATGAAAAGTATGCATGGACCTTTTCTTTCACTAACAAGCTTTTGTTAGTGTTTGTGTATTTAATGTGTGGCCCAAGACAACTCTTATTTGTCCAACTTGTGGCAGAGGTAAAAAAAGGTTAGATACTCCTATTTGTGACCAAAGAAGAGAAACTTCCAAGGACTACCAGAAATAACTGATGTTTCAGTTAAGACTCTTGGTTGCAAGGTAAAGAAAAATAATTCATTGAGTCATGAGTGAAAGATCCAGTGTTGGGTGCTTTCTGAATGTGATACTTGACATTGGGAGCACATTGCTCTCCTGGTTGCTAATTTTTGTTCTACACCAAATATGCTTTGGTTTTTAGACTCCATGTAGCCGCAATATCCCCAAACTTCTATTGTTCTTGGTTCAAGTCCAGTAAGAAAGGAAGCTTTTCTCTATCTCTACAAACCACAGTCACCACTGTCCCTGAATTCTGTAGTATGTGCATCACATCTCCAGCTAGGAATTCCTCCCTTTTCAGATCACTTGAACCAATAGTAGAAGAACTGTTTATCCAAAAATAAAATCTGTAGCTTTTTCTGAAAGAAAATGAAATAGAGACGGGAGAGAAGAAAACAAAAACCTACTAAATAGAGTGAGACTTGTAAGATTTTTCAGATGACATCATACATGAGTAAATACATTATTAATAGTTATTATCGATAATATGATGTCTTAATGATGAAGAGATGAGAAACACTCAGATTACAAGTTTGCAATCTGGAGATAGCTTTTCTGGAAAGTTAAGTTGCAGTGCTTTTTTGCACCATCCATTCCTCTCATCATCTAAATCCAGGATCTTGCAAAGGCTCAACAACTGACATTCCGTAATTAGAATGATATTGCTTTGGTTTAAATCTATTAAAGACTTTTCTCCTAGATAAAGTGTAAAAATGTCACTTTACACTTACATAGGAGCAAGAACTCAGATGCATGGAGATTACATTTTAATACTGGAAGGATAGACAGAGTGGTATAAACATTGAGCCCTGAAGGGAAAAAAAAAAACAGAGAAAATGGGAAAATGGGAAGGGAAGAAGGAGGCAGAAAGGGCAAAGGAAAGATCCCAAAGACAACTGCAACTTTGCCTCCAATCACACCAGCCACTTTAGATATAGACTGGGGATGTTCAACGAGGGTGATTTTGCTCCCCTGGGGACATTTGGTAATGTCTGGCGACAACATTTTGGTTTTCCCACCTGAGTAGGGGTGTGGTAGTGGCCACTAGAATTTAATGGGCAGATTCTACAGATACTGTTGAATATCCTAGAAGGTGGAGAAAGCCCCTCACAACAAAGAATTATTTGGTCTGGTACATCAATGGTGCTGCTATTGAGAAACTCTGGTTTTAGGCTCACAACAGATTTTCTGGATCAGCAAAGCACACTGCGATTGCTGCTGTCTGCTGGCTAGCAAATGGCATCTAGGAAGTCATCTATTACATATAATGAAGTTTTTGCCCTTTCTTCAAATATGCTGTATCATGGACTGCTGTTCTGTGTTACTTGGATTTCTAACAGCAGTTACAATTTGCTCCGCCAACCTACACAAAAAGTAATGCTCAACAAGTATCAGCTGAAGTAGATGTTGCATCCCTGAAAATACTTGGGCTCTTATTTTTCTCTGTTATTTTAATTCCTAAACTCAATACCAGCCATGAAGAAAATTATCTGGTTGAGTCTGGTACTATCTATCATTTTGGGAAGATCATGAATTATAGTATAAAAATCTAACTTTCCTCAAAGAAAAAGACTCAAGAGGTGAAAAATTTTATTTACCTGATCCATGTTCCTTATACTACTGGGCGTCTGGAAAGTAAAATAAAAATCATCAAAGTAAGTATGAGGTCTAACAATTAAGTTTGCAAACTCATCCTAGAAAAAGTGCTGCATAACCTCACTGTTGAAAATTGCTATGGTCATCTTCAAAGTACTCCCCTTGGGAAGCTGTGCACTGATGCCAATGCCTAGTCCACCCTTTGGGAACTCTTTTTTCTGGAATTGCTATCAAAGCTGTCATTGTATTATCCGATGTCCCAAATGTCATCAAAATGTCTCCCTTTCAAAATTTCCTTGATCTTTAGGTAAATAAAAAGTCATTGGGGGACACATCAAGTGAGGACAGAGGATGTTTCAATACAGTTATTTGTTTACTGGCTATGAATTCCCTCACAGACAGTGCCGTGGGAGCACCAGGAGCACTCCCAGCAGTGGGAGCTGGTGCCTTCTCGTGATGCACAAGCCATGTGCTGTTGGTGAAGACTTTCGGTTAAGATTTTCCTAAGTGTTTCTCTTTTGGTGTTTACTTGGTCTGCCATGCTTTCACAGTCAGCTGACAGTTCTGACACACGATTCAACAATGTTTTGCAATGTTTTTCTCCATTTTGCTGGTTAGTAGCTGCCCTGACCTCTCCTCATCAGTGACACTTTCTCTCCCCTCTGAAAAACATTTAATCCTTTTAAACACTGCCCTTATCTTCATGACATTATCCCCATATACTTGTACTAACATGTCCCTGATTTCATGTACATTCTTGCCAAGTTTCACAAGAAATTCAGAATGTCTGTTGAATGTTCTAATTCAAGCTCTGATATCTCACGATGCCACACAAAAACAGGCAACGAAATAATGAGCGTCATTCAGCAAGACACCAACACTTGTCAATACAAACACACCAATATGCTAAGGTCATGACACCTTACTGACCTGTTTGTAGAGTGGTGACAGTGTAAGTGCCTTGTGGAAAGTCCTCAAACTTAATTGTCAGACATTCTATGGAAGCAATGTTGTGTTTTTTGTTTTTTGTTTTTTTTTATAATGAGGGAACTAGCAAAGAATCTAAACGCTTGATGGAAGAGTGAGTAAGCGCCATCATATTAGTGCTGAGTGAAAGATTCCCTGGACCACCTGGGAAAGCTCGTAAAGGGGCACACAGGCTCCACCTCTCCAGGGAAGCGAAGGGTATTATGTCATCAGTGGGATCCACATTACTGAGCCTTACCTATAATTCACAGACATATTGGTGGCAATCTCTTCCCCTCAAAAACAGAAAAAGAAATTTTATTCTAGTATAAGATCTGAATTTGCCCTGTGTATGTAGCAATTGCCAATGTTATCCAAATACTTGAAGCCTACTTGTGATACTTTTAAAGCAACTCAAATACTGCTTACTGGATATAGAATACTTTTACATATAATTTATATTTAGACCATCACAACAGCCTATATATGAGGATGAACATGGAGACACAAAGTAGAAAAATGCTTTGTCCAAAATCATAAAGCTGGTAAAGGATTTCATCCTATTTGCCTAATTTCTATTCCATTCTCTACTACACCAATATAGCTTCTACTCTAGCGAGGTAGATAATGGTATAAAAAGAAGTCAATTCAGAAAATGAACAGGAAAAAAAGTCTTCTGTACCCTAATACAAACTTTCATGTGTTCTGAGAGTAACAGAGTACAATTTGCATAACATGTTTGATAGTCAGGTTTCTAATATAAATGTACTATTTAATTTCCAGGTTCTAAGGTAGATTTGTTTAGGATTCTGATGTTTTGTGATTTGTCTGAAGAAAAAGCAGAAATATCTCAAATGAAAGAAGGCCAGGACATGAAGACAAAAGTAAATGGAAGTAATTTTCCAATATCTTTTAAGTTTCTTTTAACAGAAATTTGCTGGCCATAGTCAAGAAGATATTGTGGAAATGGGTTGCCCATGTTTGCAATGTCAAAGTCTTGCTTACATGGATTTAAGGACTCACTACTAAGATAAAAATGGAAACTGATAGATACTGCAGCATTTTTTCCCCTTAAATTCAACTTCCTGTGTTCTTGTTAAACTGGGTATGTTTGCAAACTTCAGTGTCTGGGGAAAAATAATTGTGTAAACTGGCAAGCACAAACTCGCTATCAACAGACATTGGGGAGATCACCTGGGTGCAATCTTCAGCATCCCTGGTCGCTTCTCCCTCCTCCTGGTATTGTCTTGGTGTCTCACCTACAAATCATACCCAGAGCCTATATGTGAAGAGACTTGAAACACTGTGGAATTAGGACAAAACAAGAGACTTCACTCAAACACTACCTTGTGTTAGTATACGGTTATTGCAAATAAGTTTCTGAATAAACTGCAAGGAAAACGTGTACATCATGAACATTAATGATGTTGATTAGGCTGTGGATCCTTGGCCCATCTCTATTTTGAATGCATAATAATGATGTCACTTTTTGCATCCTAGGAATGTCTGTTTAAGGAAAGCTGATGATAATATTGCCTAAGAAAAGTGTTATTTTATTTATTGCTAATAAGCTCAGGAACAGAAAAAATTGATAAGCAAAAGCGAGAGTTCTTTGAAAAGAATAGAGACACAGAAACAAAACCTAGTTCAACTTTGCCTTCAGGGCTTGAAAAACTGCTATTTCAAATGAATTAAGACATCTGTTGGCTGGGCCTGGTGGCTCATGTGTGTAATCCTAGCACTTTGGGAGGCTGAGGCAGCAGAATCACTTAAGGCAAGGAGTTCAAGACCAGTCTGGATAATATAGAGAGACTTTGACACTATAAGAAATATGTATATTAAAAAAGAAGAAGTCTGTTCACCGATAGGAATTTATTTTATGTTTGTTTGATTTAATGTCCTTTGAATTAAATGGCCATATGGGCCTCATGGCAAAAGTGTGGCTGAGTAGCTGCTACACCAAGGTCAGAAGCATTAGCATGCCTCCTCACGTTCACTAAGACATCACTGGTTCACAGTGACAGAGTTTTAGTCTAGCTGGTTAATAGGGTCAAAGTGATACTTTGGAGCAATCCCATCTGTATGAAAATTACTTTATTTAGTTCAAGACTTAACTTTCCTATTTAGTAAAAAATGCATGCTGAGACTCTAGAGATGGAGATGATAAAATATGAATTAATAATGCCAAGAATTATTACTATTTGAAGTTTTATTCATTTTCATAGGCAGCATTTTCTTTCTCTACTTATGTTTTCTTTCTCATTCTAGAACATTTTTATTCAAAAATAAATATTGTCGGGGCCAGATCTCCCTGGCTGGCCATCTGGCTGAGGGATGAGAGAGTTCTGGAAGGCAGAGGGCCCAGCTGGGGGTACCATTGCTGCTGTGTCCCTAACTCCAAAGTGACATGAAGACAGGACAAGCGGACTGGGCTGAGCTGGGAGACTGCACGTGTGTTCATTCTGGGCTCTGAGGCACCTCAGGCGGCTGCATGTAGGGGAATGGGGCAATGGGAGTGGAGTTTAGACCTCCCATCCCAGTGCCAGTCCCATCAGGGACATTCTACCATTATCAGCTTTAAGAGCTGGACTTCCACGAGAGATATTTTTCATAAAAAGGGGGAACACTTAGATACTAATCACACTTTGGAAGTTACTAGATTCTTCAATGGATAAACTGAGATGCACTATGCTTAAGTGTCTTTCTCTATGCGAAGAATCCCAGGTCCCTGTGGTAGATTAATTATTACACTTGAAGGACAGAGGCTAAACTGCAATTTCAATTCATTCAGTGAACGTTTTCCACCTAGGTTAATAGGCCGGCTGTGACTTTTAGGAGTCAAGATGAAATGGATAATGGAATTCTGTCCCCCTTGACACCTTGAAAGATACGCCAAGCAATGTGGGCTCGGTTCTGACCTCCTGAAACGCCTGCCTTGTGTTCTGTCACTGCCTGAAACTTTTCCAAGATCGATGCCTCTTATTTCTCTTCTTTCATACTGAACGCATTATAGTAACTGAGTAACTGATAACAAGAGAAATGGTTTACACATTGACTTTCGCTTATAACGTTTGGAATATGCAAATACAAAGTATTCAGATATTAGAAAAGAAACTACTTCTTATTACTAGTGTTATTCATTCCTGGAGTCCTAGTTAACTAGAGTTAGTAGTTATAGCTTGAAAAAAACTGAAGTAAGCATTAAAGCAAGTAAAAGTTATATAAGCTGTTTCATCTTTTCTATAAAATTTTAATTAGCTTTTATGTCTCATTTATATTCACTTATTTTTTTTTTACTTAAGGATAAATTATTCATGCTTGTTTCTTAAAGCATCAAATACAAATTTGAGTTATTTGATTGATGAAGAACAAAAAGTGGTAGTAGGGCTAGTTGTTTCTTGTAATGGCATCTGCTTTTATTAATGTATGGAGGCTTAAATTCCGAAGGCATTTGGCATTTTTTGGAAGTTAATAATATACAGATATAGATCATTATTTTATCATGCAAATATTTTCTTAAATTTGATCTCCTGAAAGGTACATAGTGATGTGCCTTAGATATAGTTGATAGTGGTTTATAAGCTTTTTCTTTGTTTGGTCAATAAATGATTAAAGCATGTTAAGGGTAATGATCTCACGAGGTGATCAATCATCCTAAGTTACAATCTGCCACCAGGGCTTCTCATTTTGCTGAAAGCAAATGATTTCTTGATAATGATCACAAGAAGCACATCTGTATGCTGGCTGAAAAGTTAATTAAAATGTGATTCCATCTGGTGGTCCAGTTGGGAATGTCACTATTCAATTTAATCTACATTGAGCTGAAATGAACTTCGCGGAATCAAAGAACATAGTGCAGTGGGGGACGTGAAGATGTAAGTTAGGGTTGTACATGTTAATTTAAATCTTCCTTTTCTTTTCATTAGAACAGTTCTTTCTTTTTATTTTATAAAAGGTGGAAACCTGGGCATATACAATTTTCTTGTGATTTTCTCAATATTAGACCATTTGCCTTACGAGAGTTTCATCTACCTGGATATTTATTTTGGTTTTCTCTCTTCACTTTCAGTAGTGTTGATAAGGCTAATGTGAGCACAAATATAGTCTTTGGAAACTGCTGACTCATTTTGTTCTGATATCATGTATATTGGCCTTCTATTACTGTTAGAAAAGTTACCACTAAATTAGTGGCTTAAAACAACATATTTATTATACTACAATTGTGGAAGTCAGAGGTCTGACATGGATCTCTCTGGCTAAAAGCAACATATCAGGGCGATTCTATTTGTTAGGGAAGTTACGGGGAGAATCTACTTCCCTGCTGATTCTAGCTCTGCCTCCCTTCGTTCCCAGGATGCTTCCCCCCCCCCCCATCTGACTCTTCTACTTCCCTCTTCCCATCTAAGAACCCATGTGATTGCACTGAACCCGCTCACATCATCCATGGCAATCTCTCTATTTTAAAATTAGCTAATTAGCTATCCCAATTCCATCGGCAAACTTAATTCTCTCTTGCCAGGTAACATGACCTTTTCATAGATTTGGGGGATGAGAATGTAGATATCTTTGGGAGCCATTATTCTGTCCTCCTCTCATTATAACGAGTTTATTTTGAACTCGTTCCTATACCCAAGTAGGGAGTGATGCCTTTACCTTCCTCTCAGAATAATAGGAAGGATTTTTTTTCCTTTTTGGTTTGGCTAATATGTACCTGTTTGCTCACATGCTGAAAACTGTTTCTAGTTAGCCCTCAATAATACGATACCTTTCCCAGGGAATAAAGATAAAAGTTGCATTATAAGGTGCTTCCCTCGGGTATTATGGCCAGGTACAATTGAGTACATATAAACTTCCATTTCTTTACACAGAAAAGGCAAAGTCAAAGTCCTTTTTAAAACTAACTCAGAAATTCCCTGTGATCTTATTTTTATATACCCATTTTTTTGAACTTCTAATTTAGTTATTATGAGTTGGCCAAAATTCCATCTTATAAATTTACTTTCCTTTTTATTTTTCTTTGGAAAGTGAAACTGTGTATCTTTCATCAAACATATTTCTGCTAAACCTAAATGGGTAGAAATCTACATTTCGCTGATTAAGAGTGTAATGTCACAATTACTAACCCAACTCTAAATTCCAGACTTCATTGAAAATGTTGAAAAGTGTGAGTGCATACTTCTGCAAACAAAAATATTGCCAATATGATAGCCATACGGTATTACCATTAGGATAGTGACAAGGCAAGAAGAAAAATTACGTTTGTGAAGCGATCATTTTAAAATTATAAAATATAGAAGTTCTAATGCTGATAAGAGGTTTAGTCTATCAGTTAGATCTGAATCATACAAATACAACTGCTAGAACATGTGTAGTATTTACATATGCAGGAATTTTTATATAGATTTGGCATTATCCAATTATGAGAGCTGGTTAAGCAGTATCTTTATATTTTGCTAGAGCTTCAAGTCTGCAGAGCAGGATGTGGAGAAGCAAAGATGGATACAAAATAGGGGAGAATGGCCTGGCACAGTGGCTCATGCTTGTAATCCTAGCACTCCAGGAAGTTGAGGCAGGTGGATGGCCTGAGCTCAGGAGTTTGAGATCAGCCTGAGCAAGAATCAGAATCCCGTGCTCACTAAAAATAGAAAAATTAGTGCAGCATTGTGACATGCTCTTGTAGTCCCAGCTACTCAGGAGGCTGAGACAAGAAGGTTGCTGTGAGCTAGGATGCCATGGCACTCTACCCAGGTTGACAGAATGAGACTCTGTCTGAAAATAAAATAAAATAAAGGGAGCAAGAGTAAGCTCCCAAGTGTGAGTTTGAGCCGATGAGAACAGACACGGGAACATATGTCAGCTCTTGCTCTCTCTAACCTTGAAGATACTGACTTCCTGCAGAAATTGAAGTTCATTATTGAATTTAGGAGTTAGAAAAGTTAAAAGAGGATTGGGGAGAAAAGGATCACAGGTCTAGATGTGGCCTCACTACAATGACATGAGCCAGCAGATAACAAGAAGTGTGGATGATAAAATAGTTGCTCCTTCACTTTTGCCCCCCATGAGTCACACAGTCAACTTCCTTCTCTTGCCCACCCTCAATGGAAACACACAGTGAAGGGAATTCTGGGAAATGTTCAGCCTAGTCAAGTTGACACAGCAAAGCTTCCCACACTGTCTGAGAACATTTTTGATCTAATAAAATACGTATTTCCAGTAATTTTCAAATCATCAGATGAAACATGTAAGCTTGCTTTTCCCCTTGCCTTCTCTACAGTCAATCTCGGTAGTTTCTTTGTTTGTTTATAGAAATATAAATCACAGAATCTTTTTCTCTGAGATAAAAACACTAATTGCTAAAGACTTTAAATCTGTAATTTTTCTTTCTCAATATATTGCCAAATGTCATTGGTCTTCTCAAGCCAAAGAATAACTTTTTCTATTTCAGAAATGTGACATAAAGCAATAGAACAAAATTAAGGCATCTCTTTTTATAGAATGCTATACTTTTAACCAGCTAATGGAACTGAATAATTGAGGTGATATTTTGTATAATTACAAAGCTTTTCTTTTTTTTTTTTTTTTGAGATATAGTTTCAGTTTGTCTCTCTCGGTAGAGTGCTATGGTGTCATAGCTCACAGCAACCTCAAGCTCTTGGGCTCAAGCGATTCTCCTGCCTCAGGCTCCCAAGTAGCTTCCAGAATGCTAGGATTACAGGTATGAGCCACTATGCCCAACCTAATTACAAAGCTTTTAAATTATTTTTTTCTTTTTGCAAAGCCTCTCTCCCCTGAATTTTGTTCCTCAAAAAGGCTTTCTTTCTTTTTATTATTCAGATATTTCCATTTATACATTATTTTATTTCTCTTTTAAATATCTGATAGGTATGATTAATACACAGCCATTTTATGAAGCCAGCTTTCATAAATCTCTTTTCTAACAATTAGTGAAGGGAATTATTACTTACTTTGGCTTTTAAAAACTGGCAGAGGTAATTATGAGTGTACCTATACATAACCAAGAGAAGACTTACAGCAATTACTGAGATTATGTACAAAGAAAATATATCTTTTCTTAATTGAATATTTAAGGCAAATATTGCATTATTTGGGAAATTGTCCTAATTCTCCAAATTCCTTAATGTATGTATGCAAGTTGAAATAAATAAATATTTGCATAGTATATGTATATATGACAAAGTCATTGTAAATATGAAGATTTTAATATTTCAGGCTTTTTAGAAGAAATTGCCTCTTAGCTGGGAGTAGTGGCAGGTGTCTTGCAGTCACAGCCTTGGGAGGCTGAGGCAAGAGGATCCCTTGAGCCCAGGAATTTGAGGTTCCTGTGAGATATGATGCCACCACACTCAACCCCAGGGTGACAGAGTGAAACTTTGTCTCTCTCTCTCACACACACAAACACACACACACACAGAGGAAGAAATTGCATCCTTAGGATCATTTCTCTGAACACAAAGAAACATACGTTATAGTGACTTAAAATTATACCAATAGCACTTAACTTAATTAATAATTCAAAGCTTTAAATAATGTTTCTAAGACGTATTTGCTGAATGTGTGAGATGTTAGCTCACTGAAGGACTATTCTGGAGTTAAGTTTCTTGTTATATGGTTCCCTGGTGTTCATCACGGATATGGTAATAATATAGGGATATAATAAGAACATAAACTGCCATTTTATAAGCTTCCACCACTTTCTGTTCGTTATAAAGTAATTATGCACCTTTTTTCTGCACATAACAAGGCTCTGGTTATACTGAAATGTTCAGGGAACAACCCAAACTACAGAAGCAAAAGACAAATGCTGGGTTTGTGTCCTTAGGACCCTAAATATGCTCATGGTGTTCTGAGCACAATTTTAACATTTGCTTTTTATACACATAATAAAAGAGAAACCTTAAGGAGACTTCATGGTCCCTCTTTCGCTGTAAATCAGTCAGGATGCAATTCTTTTCTGGGATCTGCTCTGTAGATCTTTAAAGCTCATTCTACCCTTTATGAAATCAAGGAAGGGCCCAGGAAGGCTCCTAGCGAGGTAGCTGTGCTTAGGACCTGCACTTGGTGGTCCCTACCTGGTTCCTTTTCAGACACTATTCTTGTTCAGTGAGCGACAACTTGTTTCTCCTCAGGTCTGAGACATTCTCATCCATGGAATGAATGAACCTTCCCCTGATTTGATGTTAATCAATTTTATTTACTAAGGTTTGCCCAAACTAAATTTATTTGGAACGCTGATTTTTAAACTGTAGACTATAAAACTTCCTAAAATCCCATGCAAAATTGTGTTGTATGTGGATACTTATTTTCCTAGGAAGAGGGATCTAGACTTTTGTAAGATTTTCACTAGGGACTCTGACCAACAAAAATGTAACAATCACTACTTGAGAGGGTTTTTGAATGACTTTGTCCCCTTAAAACTCCCCTCCCCCAAAAAATAGACAGTAAAAAAGAAATATTTCAGCACATAGTGCGTGCTGTTTGGCAGTAGTACCTTGTTTAGGGATGTTACGTAGTGCACAGCAGTGAAAGTTGCGATAGTAAGGAAGCTGATGGTTTTGCTCCTAAATTATGAGTCATGCTGTCACGCTGGCAGTGAATTATTTAGTGCCAAACAGTACTCGTTCTATTCTAGTATGTATTAAATTAAGCAAATAAATTAAATTAATAAACCAAAATCAATGTTAAAATGTTTTCCTTTTTTTTTTTTTGATGATAAAACTACTTGTCCAAATGCATCAATCATATAACATACACATACTCCCATTTCTTTTGAGATCTCTCATTTTAAATTTTTCTTGAAGATCTAAACACCATCCTAGGGCTATGCCACTGGAAGAAGTTAAGGCCAAAACTAAAAATGAGCCTACAATGTCTGAAACTCTAGACTCATTCAATTCCTTTTTTTTCCCCCTTGCCTTCAACTAAGTCAACTCACTGAATGACACATTCATTAAAAGAGCTATTGGCAGATTGTAGGTCTGGCCATTGTTTCAGTACTTTAGATACGGTGGGATTTAGGAAGAAGAAACACAAGGTCTTGGTAACGTAAAAATTGTGAATAATGAAGAAAAAAGAGAAACCTAATATGACAACCAATTTCTTGCTTTGCTAATTGGTAGGCAGAAGTGCAACTTAATAAAATAAATAACGGGAAGAAGGCTGTGGAAGAAGGTAGAGAGCATATCCAGAAGCATCCTAGAATGTTTTTAGTAGATAAAATGATTATTTCATTACACCAAGACCTGAGGTTATCTAGCAACTCTAAGGCTGGCTAATTCTTCAAAGAAATATTCCATTTCCATAGAAGAACATAATAAAACTTCATGGATTGCCATTTTTTACTCTAAAGAAAGTTGTCTTTGTAATGAAAATTATTCACCCACTAAGATTAGAAAAATTCCTGACAAATATACTTCTCTGAATATTGTATGGCTTTGGGATCTCAAGTTTATTGGTAGCAACTGGCCTGACCATGTAAGTATCAAAATCAAATCCAAGAGAAATTATAAAGTAAACTCTTTTGGATATAGAGGTGGGTAGCAAGTGGGTATTATTAGTTTCAACCATTTTTTAACTTCATTTATTGCAGGTTGCCAGATGATGCCATACCCCGGAGTGATGGTGTGAAGGAGCTGATTTCTATTAGCTTATGAGAGCCAATTGTTAAATCTTCCGGAATACTATAACCAGTTGTTTGTCTAACACAGCCCATTATTAAGAAATTAAACTATATAAACTTACAATTTAAAAAATCATATTAAAAACAAATATGAAAATATTCAAACTCGTTACTTAAATATTTTACTACATTCTACTATTATCTAATATTTTGATAATGTTAGATCAAATATTAAATAATATTAGATAAATATTCCCTAATTGTTTATGTGTTATATATATGTATGGTAGAAATATTATGTAATGGTGTGCTACTATGCGCCTGCATTTAATGAGGTCACACAAGTGCCTTGATGTCAGTAATGGTGAGAGCTTTTACACCATTGAAACTTGCTACAAATCTAGGCTTAGTTTATTATTTCTTTTTTTTTTTTGCAGGTTTTGGCCGGGGCTGGGTTTGAACCTGCCACTTCCGGTACATGTAGCTGGCACCCTACTCCTTTGAACCCCAGGCACCACCCTAAGTTTATTATTTCATGGGTTATTAGAAATAAGATAGCAGAGAAAATGTTAATAATGGCGATTAAACTAGTGTGTTTTGTCTATAAGCATTATGTTGTAAGTAGTATAAAAACTGAGGAAATATTCTTCGGGTATTCTAAGATTATTATATTACCAGTTTTCAAAGAAGATACTCATCACTGACCACTAAAGGTTGAATGACATTCCAGAATACATGCTGATGTTTCACTTTCATCTTACTGATAACTAAACAAAAAAAAATAATCATCATCATGCTTGTCGTAACAATAGTCATCTGTGAGGTATAACCATAGGTTGACTACAGATAATATGTTACACAAATCAAAGCATTCTGTTAAAATCAATTGGCTACATAGATAAATTCTACATATAGAATTTATAATAAAAACCATTGCATATTTATTATTTATAAATTATGTGCCATACATTTTTGATGTCCATAGTTTATGATAAATTGTGTATATGAGTAATTGTGCTGACTTTTTTTTCAGTGGGCACCTGTTTAACACCATTTACCCAGAACAGAGAATTGTGCTTTACCACTTACCACTTTGATGTTACCCAAGTAATAATTCTCCGGGCCGGGTGGCTGCATCCTGAAGTACCCAAATCAATATTCATGGAAAATTCCCTAGCTCTACAATCATAAATAAGTTGATATATTGGAAACAAATAAAATGGGTAATTAAAACTGAGAAAATATTATTTATGAGGCATTTTATTGATTTGTTTTTTCTAAAGTTTCTCAAGTGTAATTTACTTTTTAGAATGGGGGTAGAGGATATACTTTATACGATAAGGAATTTTCAGTTTTCATATATTTTCACATATTATATATTTGATCCACATAAAATGTATAAATAGGTAGGAAAGCTATTATGTTAGAGATGTGGCTTAGAAGACTGAGGCTCACAGGGATGTCTTTTGTCCAATACTGCACAGCTGTTCCCCATCAGTTGAGAACAGAATGTAGGACTTTCAGTGGACCTACCATTGAAGACAGCCCCCTTCTCTCCAAATAAATTCTCCCTCTTTTTTAAAAATTATTTTTTATTAAATCAATTTTGTATATGTATGCATTTATGGGGTTCCACGTCCTGCTATGATATATAATGTGAAATTCTCCTTCTTATGGTAACTGCCAGCCATGAGCTTGAGGACTTATTTCCCTCTCTCCAGTAAGAAAACAATGTTCCAGCTCCATCCAGGTTATGATTTAATAAAAATTAAGTTAAAAAAAAAAAGAAAACAATGGACTCAAATGGTAAGAGTAAATGACATTATTGAAAGGAGGTCTGCAACGTCTCTCAGGGCCGGACTTTTTTCTTTCTCTTGTGTTCTGAATCCTGAATGACAGGTTAAAGATTGCTGTTTGCCTTAATTTATGTGGTGAATTTCTTTCTAGGATTATCAATGAGTTCTCACATGAGTATGCAATCATAATAGGAGTCAAACTCAAGCCATTTCCTGACAAGTTATAAAATAATGAAATAGCCTTAAATGGTATATTGCAGCAGACGGTGTTTTGACACCAGAGCTGTGGTGACACCTATACATCATCAGTATTTCCTTTGAGATTTCTATTCTTTCTTGGAGAAAATAAAGGAAAAACATCTAGGGAAAGTGCTATCCTAGGAAAACAAATGTAACTATTTATTAAAGAATTTATTTATAAAATAAAATATAAGTGACAAGTTGTCACTTTTCGAGCAATATCTTCATTCCAATATAGTCTTACTGCAGATCTTGCATCTTATCAGGTTCTAAAATAAGCTCCCAGGGGAAGGGACTGCGTCTAAAATTTACGGACTCAATGTGAGTAGCAGTTCCTGGTTAGAGGCGGTGGAGTGGAATCTTACATCCTTCCAGTACTCCTTTCACCTCGGAACTTTGCTGTGGTTTTGAGCAGTTGGACGTTCCCTGTAGGGCCTTCCTCAGAATAGGCTCACTACAGATATTTTTCCATCCAAAATCATATTTGAGAAAAATGTAGGGGAATGATGTTTTCCATTCATAAGAACAATAATAACACATCTCAAGCAAACAGGAATAGAATAACAAAATAAAACAGTTTCCAAAGACCTTTTGCTTGGTGCCTTGCAAAGATGACACAAAACAGATTTTCAAAACCACTTTTCTTGAGCTCAGAAGACAAAGCATAAATAAACCACAAACGTATTCACTTCCAAACACACACTTTTGATCTTTCATAACGAACCTTTATATCAAGGGGCAAGTTCAAATTCAATAGATTCTAGGATTTCTTTTGACTTCTCCATATCCCTGTGCGTCAACACACCAGGACAAAAGCTGGGTTATTTGTGACTACGTTATCTCCCTTGAAGAAGCTGCCCTCCTAGGGCTCATCAGCTTAGTTCTACCCTGCAGGCTAATAATCAGTCCACTGGCAGAGAACCCACAACGCCCTGTTGCCTTGGCTGCAGATGAAACGCGTCTTTCACGAACAAGGGAGGAGCATGTTCGCTCACAGGGTAAGAGAACAATTCTTCAATCACAGGAAACACCACAACAAAATTACATGTGTAAGAACAGGACATTCTCTCAAAGAGAAAAACATGTGGTTCACTTTTCAGAGCTAGTGATTCCCTTATCTTTTATTAACAAAAAAGAAGCTGTTTAGTATTATAAAATGTTTCTAAGCCATGATTTTAGAAAACATCAGAGCTTTCTTTATCTTTTTGCAGCTATGATAAACAATGTTGCAACTTTTATTTACATGTAAAAACGTTTTTCCCCAGTTATTTTCTAACATAACTCCAATTGATACTTGTACTGTTACTATTGGTGGGGAAAATAATAATTACTATATCTAAGGTATAAGGACACAGATGTTTCCATTATCTCATTTAATCCCCATAAAAATCTTCAAGGTCCATACCGTTGTGTTTTTCTTAGATAACGATATTGGGAGGTAGAAAAGATAATATCTTACCCAAGGATATTAGAAATCTGCCTGATTCTACTGTCTCCTTAGAAATTTCCCTCCTCATTTCCAAAGAAAGGAAAGGCAATCCAGACAGACGAAACTTCTTTTTTTACAACCAGTGAAAATCTGATTAACTTGGTTCTGCCTAGTTGCTAGCATAGAGTGGGCATTATGCTATCTTCAACCTTGATACGGCTCTGTTTGACCCAGCAGTGACACCAAGGCGACAGTGGCCTTTTTCCTCTTGTGTTCTGATGTACTGTCACTTATTACAAGATTTGACTCATCTCCTCAAGTTAACATTATAAAGTTTGCTTTTACTTCCGTTATTGCCTTTCATTCTACTATACCATAAAAGTCTTTTCTTTAAAATAAAAAAAGAACTTAATTGTATGCAATTTATAAATGTTATCATTAATGACTATAGCTGTACTTTACCATTATTTCCATTTATCAACTAAAAATATTTGGTATTTATCTTATTTGGTTTTTATCTTATTTGGTTTAAAGTTTCAGCTTGGGGCTCTGTACAGGAATGTCCAGATTAACCCAGAAAGAGTATCTTTATTTAATAAAATTTTTTTTGACAATAAGGTTTAAAATGACCTGTCATATTTATGAAAAGATTTAAAAGGAATTTTAAAAATCTACATTCTAATTCTAAGGTTTGATTTCAACACAGTAGGTCCAAATTGAGCTAAATGTTCTCTGAAGTATTTAGAAGCCTGTATGATCTATGATAATTCTGCTTTGAAGCATTTCAGATTATATTTTTTGTTAATTTCATTATTTCATATGTGTTGATTTCAATTTAAGTTCTCTTCCCCGCTGTAGATCCTTACTCTGACTCTTAAATCACAACTAACTCACAAATGTTCAACTCTGCCTATCTTCCAAACAGAACACCATTGTCTTGTTTTTAACAGTAAGCTATTCGATTTTAACCCCACTTTAATACAAAAAAGTACCATAGGCTACTTTTATGTTCAAAATAGTATTCATACACACAAATGTTGTTGACTTGGTTACAATGAACTTTACTAATATGTCAATGTAAATAATAATTACATTATCAAGTCTTATCAATTTAGCAAAACATGAATATTAAATATCTACTCTGTAACAACAAATACTATCATAGACTCCTGGGTGTTTTATTGAATTGCACCCACATTTAGAGGCCCTGGGTTTATCACTGACCTGCTTCCTTTTCTATCATCTTTTCAGTTAGCTCTAAATGAAAATTCAGGCATCACAGATTAACTGTCTACAGAAAACACTCCCAGAAATAAGCCACTCCACAGTGGGGTATGCAAATTGATGAGTTTCAGGTTCTTGAATTGTATGTGAAATCAGTCCACATACAACAGAGTCCATGTGAAACAGTCAATGAGTTTAGGAACTGCAGCATCATAAATAGACTGAACGTGAAGTCCTGAAACATGAGTGTAAGAGGAGAGCTAGAGGATAGCTGTTTCAATTTCATCTTTACAGAATGGAAGACCTTACAACTAGATAGATAGATAATGATTCTTTTGTTCTCACTTCAGTGCTTAGTCCATTTACCAGAATCAATTAGCACTAACTCATTTGTGACTAACTCATTTCCATCTCAATTGCAACAGAGTATCCTCATACACCAGGTCATATACCTGGCCACTAATTTATCTGCCACAATAACCAACATTTACTTTGAAATAGATACATCACACTAATCAAATTGATGTCTCAGGAATTTAGAATTAGGACAGTGAGGGACTAAGTCAGTGGAACGTGCTTGAACCAAGAGGTCATGCTAACTTGTAAACGCTGGGTAGTGTGTTGGGTCTATGTGAGCAGGTCTATGTAAGTGACTTCATAGAACCCCCGGGAAACAGAGAGTGGCCTGAGTATCATTTCCCCAGACCAGTTTTTCTGTGGCCTACTGATATTTAGGCTATCTCAACCTTATATGTATTTTTTAAAATTTTTAATTATTATGAGTACCTAATAGTTATCTTTATAGGGTACAGGTGATGTTTTGATATAGACTGCAATGTAAATTAAGGAAATCGGGGTAATGGAGCTTTCCCTCACCTCGAGCGTTTATTGTTTCTTTGTGTTAGGAACATGCCAGTTCCACTCCTTCAGTTATTTTAGAAGTATGCCCTAAATTACTGCTGGTTACAGTCACTTTCTTATGTTACCAAATATTACTCATTCTATCCAACTATGTTTTTTTGCCTATAAACCAACACTATCTTCACTTTTTAAAAGGACTGATCATTCTCCTTTTTAAAATAGCCCAATTTTTACCAATAAGCAAAACATGATTCAAATAATCAACTTCCATTAACTGGTTTCCAGAAGGCCTGATTCTTTCTCCATGTAAAGCAATATCTTCTGTGGGTTCTCTTGCTGCTGGGAGGTGAAGCCCTCCTGGCCTGTGTAATTTTCTCCTCCTACTACATCATAAACTAAAACCTCTTTTGGTTAATTTTAGAAAATACCTTAAAATGGTTTCAACTGCCACATATTCTCATATTAAAAAGAAATCAGAATTCATTAAGAAGTGTTTATTTCTTCTATTGTTAAAAAGAACACTATAAAAAACCCACTTCAATGGGCTCTGCACAGAGGTGCTCTGAATCGGTTTTGTTATAAGGTTATGAGCATATTAGAAACATAATTTAAGCTAGAAGTTCAGGTAGCTCTGGTCTCCTTTTCTGGTGGAGAGGAACAAAACAGGAAAAATTCTGTCAAACATGAAGATTATTCAGTTGCCTTAAATTTAAAAACTTGTGAAAAATGTTTGCAATATTTTCTTAACTCAAGGCTGCAGGCAGTTTTTGACTTTTTTCCTTAGGAAATGCATGGATAATTATTGTTTTGCAAGAGCTTGAATAGATTTCAAAGTGGGAATGAGTCACCCACAATACTGTGCTTATTAGAACTTTATTGCGTGTAACCTTTTGCACTTTAGTCTCTCTGTAAGAGCAAATTGAGTCTCATTTCCTTGGTGTGAGTTCCGGCAGATAGGTTGCAAGGTAAGAACTGTACTTCAGTAAACATTCTACCTACAGGAATAGGAGTAGATTTCTTATACTTTCTCTTTGTCTAAGCCATTAGCTCTTCACTTGACAGTAAATCATTTTATGTCAAATATCTGCACTTCTTGGTGGCTACGATAATACTGAAAATATTGAGTGTGGATATATACTTTAAACACTATACCATGTGAATAAGTCCAGTTACTAATCAAGCCTATTTTTTCTTAGTTAGCAAAGAGTCATTGCAGAGACAGGTCTTGGCTCTGCTTTATCAAAAGAAGACAAAAATATTTGAACAAATGACTTAGAGCTAAACATAAATATTATTAATATTCATATATTAATATGAACAAGAAAATTTTTGATCTAGACATGCCTAGTCTCCCTAAGATTAAGAAAAACAAGTAGCCAGACAGACAATAAATAAAATATCTCTTAGATTAAAAGCAATAACATGATATTCTGCTAAATACCAGAAGTTAAATGTTTTTCATGGTCCTCTGCCCTTGCTAAGCACTTTACATACATATTATTTAGTCTTCCCAACAAATCTATAATATTAGCTCATAAACTTTTAGAAATGAAGAAACAAAGATTTAGAGAATTTATTTGCAAAAAGGTATCACATACATACATACAATCAAACCCATCTTGTCCCATCCTAAAGATCATGTTCTTATATCACTGCGAGAGACTGCCTCCTTAAATAAAAACTAAGTGACTCCCATGAGAATGAATGAACAGTGTTCTGGCCAACTTTAACAGAACTATCACAACCCTGTTCAATAAATTGTTTCTTCTAGAATGGCCTCTGGATCTAAGAAATTAGCAGTAGCTGGGGGAGACTTAATTGTAAATGAGTAATCACACCATATTCACCTAGAATGGCACATACAACACACACTAGATTACCAATTACGAGGGCCAATAGCTAGGGAGTCAATGTGTACACAGTTGACCTTTGAACAATGTAGGTTTGAACTGCCGGGTCCACTCACATGTGCACCCCTGTGGAGACAAACCCCTTCTCTTCCTTCTCCTCCTCAGCCTCTTCCATATGAAGTAAATGAGGATGAAGAACTCCAAGATAATTCACTTCCACTTAATTAACAGTAAAATTTTCTTTTTCCTAACTATTTTTGAGATAACATTTTCTTTTCTCCAGCTTCTGTTATTGTAATAATATAATATATAATAATAAATGGTAATCAACCTTTTATGTTATTGATAAGGCTCTGGGTCAGCATTAGGCTATCAGCAGTGAAGTCTTTTGGAAGTCAAGAGTTAAACAGGGATTTTTGACTGTGGGAGTCAGCCTCTCAATCCCTGCATTGTTCAAAAAGATAACCTTACATTTAAAATTCCCCTTTAGGTGACTTTAAACTGAAAATTGTGCTAAAAATGCTCAGATGGAAGAGAAAGGATTGTGCCTGGTGAGAATGGTAAAACTGACTGGTGAAAGTTATACATAGACACAGACACACATCTGCTTAGCTGCTAGACTGCCTAAAGAATGCGCTTTGTATAAATTATAAGTTCAAAGGAGGATCAGAGTGGGCATGGTTGTCAGAATACATTTTCCTTCCCTGAAACATGCCCAGACACACACCACATACACTGATGGGGATTTGCACAGATTCTTAGGGCATTTCAGAATCAGATCTTTTTTTAACCGTCTTACACACAGAGAGAAAAGTCACATGCTATTCAGCAGCTGTGTTTCCCAAAAGCAAGGAACTAATAACCTGAATGGAGAGAAACAACATGGAGAAGGGTTGGGAAGAAAAAGGATTTCAGGGCTCAGGCGATGAGAAATGTTCAGAAGACAAACAATTATTTTTCATTATAGCTTCTATCAGACAGTTACAGTCTTTTGAAAAGATAGAAGAACGACTCAGTCCTATAAGGGCATAAGTATTAATGAGGACATTACTATTTAAACAGTAAATCATTGCAAAATTACAACTTAAGCAGTTATTTTAAAGAGCTGCACTTAAATAATTAGTTTCTACTTATATATTTTTAATTAAATGAGTTAAACCATGCTATAACTTTCTAACTTCTTCTGTCATATTTTTTACAGAAAAAGAGTGACCGAATCCTGTGTTAAGTTATGAACTTTTAGTTCTTCTTTTCCCAATTAATGTCTAATTCAGGGTCCTTGAACTTTAGAGAAGTGGTTCTCAATAAGGGAAGATTTTCCCTCCCAACGGGCATTTGGCAGTGTCCGGAGCCATTGTTTGTTTGTTTGTTTGTTTGTTTGTTTTGTCACTAGGAAGGGGGCTGCTATTGGCATTTAGTGAGCAGAGGCCAGGGATATTATTAAACATTCTACACCAGACATGGCACAGCCTCCCTTGGAAAGACTTATTCCATCAATAATGTCAAAGTTGAGAACCTTTTTGAATAGCATAAGATTCATCAGAGAGCTGTCTTAGTCTATTCGGGCTGCTATAACAAAGTACCATACTATGAGTTGGGTAACTTGTAAACAACAGAAATTTATTTCTTACTGTTCTGAGGCTATACAGTCTAGGATCAGCATTTGGGAGCACCTGATAACTGATTTGTAGATGGTGCCATCATTTTGCTGTGCCCTTACACAGCAGAAAGGTGAATGAGCTTCCTTGAGTCTCTTTAATAAGAGCACCAATCCCATTCACAATGCCCTTCCCTCATGACCTAGTCATATTCCAAAGGCCCTATCTCCTAATACCATCACTTTGGGAGACAGAATTTCAGTATATGAATTTTCAAGGGACACAAACATTTAGAACATGCAGGGGCATAATAGATATACAAGTTATGGAGCCCTGTCTACAGCAATTCTGATCCAAGGGTAGAAGTGGTATAAGGAAAAGTTTACCCTGACTTCTAGCAGAAGCCTGCTTTGCTTACTCTGACCTTTAGCAGGAACTTGCTTTCTGCTCAAGAGACCTAAAGAATCATGAGAAAGGTATGTGCTACTTACATGCAGGAATTTGGAAAACTAACTTCCGAGAAAAAAATGTATACATGAAAATGAGAATGTGCCAGACCAAAAGGTTATGATACAGATTCTCTAGATTCTAAGGGTCTCTTGATATTGGAAGCAGGAGTCTTACATCAGGTCTGCAGATTTGCAAAAACATGCTGGAGACATTCTGGTAAGTGCTGACATCTGATAAGTAATTTTTAACTACTTCTCCCCGCTTTATGATAATAAACATGGACCCAAGGTCTACTCAGCTGGACTCCCTGAGAGCTCCTCATCCCTTGCATAGTATTCTGTGTTGAGTCTCTTCATTTCTCACATCTAAACCCCTTCAAAGGTGGAATTCAGGATTCAGAACCGTGATTATTTTCCTAGGTTATATGCTCCCTTCTCCATGTATTTTTTGAGAAACACCAAAGTAAGTGCTCAAGATATTTCAATCACAGTCAAGTCAGTAACAATTGATGACTATTATCTAACTTACATAAATGATGACTAAGAAGAATTACTTAGTTCAACAGGATTAGTCACAAAAGTGCAAATCCCAGTTGAATTTCATGAATTTTATCCATGAAGGCAGCTTTGAGTGAGGAGCAGAGATGTTACCTTGGGGTTTGTCAGAATCTTAGGCCCCATTTCAGATCTATAGGACCACAATCTGCATTGTCACAAGACATCTGACTTCTATAAGTATGCAGCTATAAATAAAGTAACCAATTTAAAGTATCAAGTTTAGAGTCCAGCACATTTGGTCTCTGTTACAAGTGGGAGTGACAGAGGTAATAATGATGACAGGATGAATAGGACAGTAAGGAGATGTTGAGGATAGAAAATAATTTAGTATAAAAGATTCCTGAAAAGAGATAAGAATGGAGCTAGATTAGGTGAGCTCTTTTATGTGTAACAAATTATCACAAACTTAGTAGCTTCAAACACTCTTTTATTATGTCACTGTAGGAATGACTGGGTTTCTGTTCAGGGTATGACCAGGCTGGAACAAAGCATCAGCCAGCTTGTTTGGAGGTGCTAGGCAAAAAAATCTACTTCCAGTCTGATTCTTCATGTGGCCAGAGCTCAGTTCTTTTGTAGCTACAAGTCTGAGGTTCCACTTCCTTGGAGGCTGTCAGCAGGGGAACACTTTCAGTTTCTAGAGGCCACTCAAATCCCCTGCCATGTGGCCCCCTCCATTTTCAGTCAGCAATAGGTCATTGACTCCTCATGTTTAAATCTTTGATTTTCTCTTCTGCCACCCAAAGAAAAGTCCCTGTGTTAAAGGGTTCAGTTTATTAGGTTAAACCATCTAGATAACTCCCTTTCTTAAAGTCAATGGTCCCATCATATAACTACATCATGCAAGCAAAATCTATCATATTCACATCCCTACAGATTGGGGGATGAACGCAGGAACTCTTGAGAACCATCTTAAAATTCTGCTTCCACACAGATATACTGAACTGATGAGCCCAAGTGGAAGGGAAGCCTCTGTGGTGTAAAAAAGGGGAGGAGGGGAGGAGGCATGCTGGTAAATGTACAAGTCTGGCTGTGGACAATGTCTGGGTATTTTCTACCTTATTTGTCAAGTAAGTGTTTAACTTGCTGAAAGTGAATAGGAAGGTTTCAGTCTCAAAGCTTTAAGTTTTGAAACAGCTGCTACAGGCAATGGGGGAGAGAGTTAAGAGGAAAATAACGAAAGATACAGTGCTGGGCAGTGCAGAGAGTCCAGCAGGGGACTGGGGATGCCTGGGAAGAGCTTTACAGGTGTTTTATGCAAGGCAGAACACTCATAGGTGGAGAGTTGCCTGCTGGAGGTGGGGGGAAGGGGCAAGAAGCAGCCCCTGCCTCCCAGGCCCGCCCAGGGACCAGTCTTCTCAAAAGGGAACCAGGCTGCCACCAAGCTCAGGCAAATACCTGGAGGAGAAACATGCCAAATTATTGTTTGGTTTTCACTGTAAAATTAATATGAAGTAAAGAGGATTGCACATCCTTTGAGCTTCAGGATTTTAAATAGGTGGATGAGACTACTGAATTAATTTCTTTCAGAGATTTTTTTTTATAAGCCACAGGAAGACACGGTTTAATCATTTTCCACGGGCCATGAGGCAAGTGCTGTGTTACCTTGCTAATAGTGAAGGCTCTCTTGAGAGATCCCTGATAATGATGTTCAAACAATACAGAATAGAGAGACGGTTATATTATCTTCCCTCACACTTTATTACAGATAAGAGATTGTGAAGTATGAGACTGACAAAAGTGACAGGTGACACCTCATTTGTCACACACCTCAGAGGGACAATAGCCTTGGGAGGACAGACTTTGTCCTTCACACTTTTCACCCTGGTGCACACACAAGTTGGCAGAAGTGAGCAGGAAAGCTTCTGTCTTGCCAATATCACCCTCTTTACCATCAGAGGTGGATGGTGCTATTGCAGCGTGAGTTTCAATTGATGTTCTGCTCTTGTTTACTATAAAATAATGTTTAAGATGCTAAATATATTCTCATTATATAAATAAATTCTTTTAATGTCATTTAAAAACTATATGCTTGAGAGCTTCAGTAAAAATAATTCGATGGATTTAAAGCAGGAAGGTTTATAATGGCTTTATTATGCAGTAGAGCCTGCATAGTTAACTGCCTCTTTCCCCTGACCACCTCCTTATGTCCACCCGATGGTCATAGATGGTGCACGCCCACATGTTCCCAACAGTCCAGCAGGCCTAGTTCCCCATGTTGACCACCTCCGTGTGTTGACCAGTCTGTGACAGTCCCCTGGGTGCTCACCTTACTGAGGTTCTACTGTGCAATGTTCTCTTTGTTCTTTAGGTCCAAATTTCTTCTAAGATATTTTTAAGAGTTGTTTTTTTTTTAAATTGCACTTAATGTTTTGAATAAAAGGCTATCATAGGAGAGATAATTAATAAAGAAGGCAAAGAGTCTATGTATCTGTTTTTCTGAGTATGTTCACAAATGTTATTTATAATAAAAAATATATATTTCATAGATAATGCCATAAATGGTATCTCTCAAGACATGTAAAACTGGTCAACTCACCATTCACAAGAAGTAAGAATCATGCTCAGTTTTTGTGTGACCTTAAATTTAAACCTTCTTTCGAGTTCTGCTTAAGATTGTGTGCAGCAGTCTCTCTGTACTTGTGGGGAATTGGTTCCAGGACTCCTTGCCGATACTAGATTCCATGATGCTCAAGTCTCTTACATAAAATGGTGTAGCACTTA
This sequence comes from Galagoides demidoff, assembly GCA_963574575.1. NCBI lineage: Eukaryota > Metazoa > Chordata > Mammalia > Primates > Galagidae > Galagoides > Galagoides demidoff. The sequence goes on along the minus strand of CAUYQV010133743.1, from coordinate 309 downwards.
CAAACAACGTATGCACATCTTTCTGTATACTTTAAATCATCTCTAGATGACTTATAATCCCCAAACACAGTGTACAAGCTGTGTAAGTCATTGCTATACTCTATTTTATAATAGTGACAAGAAGAAAAAAAGCTGCACATGTCCCATAGATGCTTTTTTCCCCCTCAATATTTTCTTTTTTTTTTTTTAATTTTTTTATTGAATGATAACTATGTACATTAATACACTTCTGGGGTACAGTGTGGGGTTTTCACATGCAATCTGAAATACTTCCATCAAACTGATCAACACAGCCTTCATGTCATTTTC
>CAUYQV010133742.1:0-15846 GCA_963574575.1 Galagoides demidoff | reverse complement strand
CCTGGGCTCAAGCGAGTCTCCTGCCCCTGCCTCCCAAGTAGCTGGGACCACAGGTGCCCGCCACAAGGCCCAGCCATCTCCTGGTTGCAGCCATCATTGTTGCTTGGCGGGCCTGGGCTGGGGATTCGAACCTGCCACCTTAGATGTACATGGCTGGCGCCTTAGCCGATTGAGCCACAGGCGCTGAGCCAAGGAACATTATTATTAATAGAAGTAATTTGGTTGTCAGAGAAACCTTTTGGCCTGTGGGCTTTCTCTTTGATGTGGCTACAAACATATTTTCCCGAACATCTGATTTTCCTGTTATTATTTGTATCTGATTCATCCTCATCTCTCCTATAGGATGCCTTTGTTTCTAGTCCTTATAGAAATTCACTCTCTCCACAGCCCCAGCCCATATTCAACTGACCAGTGCCACTATTAAGTTGCCAAAATGAGAGAAATGGTGAGGAGTGGCAGTTGCTTTCCCTTCTCTTTTTTTGCCGATAGACTGTGGATTGTTCCCAGCTATAGGAAAATGGACTCCAAGCATGGCCATCTTCCACCTGCACTTGACCCGCTCATGAGCTTGGCTGTGCTTGCTCTTTCTTCCTTCCTGCAAATGCCACTGAGGAAAGGTAGGTATTTCTTTTCACAGTGGGCACTGAAACTGGCAGAACTCCTCCCTTTGTGGTTCATATGTGGTTGCACCATTCTCTGGTGGCCTGCTGATGTTGCTACCCCCACACCATCTCCCTCCTCTTTGGTAATTTCAGTCATTTTCCTGAAGGGGAGTGGAGATTATGTTTATGTTGTCATCCTTCCTGTAAGTCTGGTTTTTATTTTTTTCAAACTTTTTTTTTGAGCTTAGCAGATGTTAAAAAGTTGCTTAAATTTGCATTTCTTGATTACAAGTTAGTTTGAGCATTTCCCGAGACATTTGTTTCCTATTTGTATTTTCTCCTGTGCAAATTTTGTTTGTTTGAGACTTGATCACTTAACTATTGGAGTCCGATGGGCAGCTTCTAAAAATACCCGTATGCGTTTTTAGATTATTAAGGAATTTTTTCTTTTCTGTCTTTTTTGATGCAAATATTTTCTTATTTGGTTATATTTCTTTTACAGTTTCTGTAAATTTTGCAATGGCTTCTCTGTCATGTTACCACTCTCTGGAATTATTTTCTTTCCTCATCTGCTCAGCGGGTAGTGCTTTTTTCCTTCCCCTCCAACATGAGGTCCTTGACAGCACAGCCCCTGCATGTCCTGCTGAACGCTGACTCTCCAGTATCTACAATAGTGCCTACCACAGAGCAGCCGCTCAATGAGTGTTTATTATATAAAAATATATTTGTTTTGAGCCCTCCAAAATGACCATCTCTTCTCACTACCATAAAGGTTTAATCTGTGTCTTCAAGAGTCATTTGATGAAATTGGAATGTTTATGATTATTTGAATTTACTGACAATCTATGTTGTTTTCCCTTTTTACTATTATCTTACCCCATATCTACTGTGACATTTCCTTCCTCCATTTTTATAGTAGTTATTTTAAAATCATATGTTAAATTATCATATTTTCTGGGTTGAGTTTCCTAATTGTGAAATGCTACCATTTGGGCTACAAAAGGTTTTATTTTACTGCTTAAAATAAGTTTTAAAACAGATTTCATAGGCTTAATTTCCCCTCATAATTCTAATTTTAAGAATGTTCATTAGGGTGCAGTGGCTCACGCCTGTAATCCTAGCACTCTGGGAGGCAGAGGCGGGTGGATTGCCTGTGCTCAAGATTGCCTGAGGGTGGGTGGAGTTGGAGACCAGCCTGAGCTAGATCAATCTCCTGTCTTTAAAAATAGCCCATCCTCGTGGCAGGCGCCTGTAGTCCCAGCTACTTAGAAGGCTGAGGCAAGAGGATGGTGAGCCCAAGAGTTTGAGATTGCTGTGAGCTATGATGCTAGAGCACTCTATCCAGGCAGCAGAGTGAGATTCTGTCTCAAAAAAAAAAAAAAAAAAAAAAAAAGGAGTGTTCATTAGTGATGATACTCATAGTCAGTCAAATCGACTTCAGAATCGTTGAGGGGTCTTTACTTTTGGTTCCTCCTAATTACCACCATCTTTTCTAAATGCCCAGAAAACCATTAATTGTTAATTTGGTTAATTAGCATCAAACTTATCTATTTGTCATTTCCAATATATACCTTTCTCCCCTCTAAAACTCTGGATAATATTTTACTATCTCTGAACTTTTGAAACCTCATCCATTTTATATGATTCTTTGAATGTCAACAATAGCAGTATTGAGATTGCACCTATGAGTTTCTTTAGTATTCTAGAATGTAATTCCTTTTGTATTATTGATTACAACTTATTAAATAAAGTGCTTTGTAAACTATTCCTTCAATGATATCTTGAGTTGCAATTTCCACTAACTCATCCTCGTTCTTATAATCTCTGCAGCCATCCACTCACTTTCCGCATTCACTCAATCAGAGAAGCACTTATTTTCTGGGTTTTGTAGTAGGCCCTGGGGTTTTCGTGATGGGCATTGTCCTTGTCCTTGTGTTGCTAAAGCTTTTAAGTCTGTTTTTCTTTTATTAGTCTCAGAGTTAGCCAGAAGAAGGAATAAAAAGGGATAAAAGATAAAAACATGGAGTTTTCTAGCCATTAGATTTATGACCAGAGCCCCCCATAGAATTATCCAGACACATTTTCAGTTTTTCACCAACTTTGTCATTTTCCCATGGTTACTCATCAAAAGTGGGTAATAATTTGTGGGCTTGACGAACCTTGCCAGACTTTCTGCCACATCTGGAATACATGTTTCAAGACCACGGATTCACCCAATTGGTTGGTCAGGTCTGGGTCCCTAGAGGAGCTTTACCAACCATCTTGATAACACTCTGCCTTTTGAGGGACTGGCAGTGTTCTTCCCCAAAGTAAACTTTTAAATTCCTCTTAGCTGTCAGTATCGGCTAGAGGACACCCTGCTGAACGTTCCTTACCTCTCTTTCCTTCAGTGTCACATTCTCCTCTCCTGGTTCTTACCATTCATTTCTCTGTTCCTCACAAGTAGATAATGCTTTATTGCTTTCTGATTACACTTTTCTCCCATCCCACCTTAAACTCCATCATCCTTTCCTGTAAAGTAGCATGGGAGAGTGTTTCCATGAGTTCTTTCCCTCATTTTCTTCTCTAATACATTACATAAACAACAGATGCAGTTACATCTTCAACATGAACTTTGAAGGTCCCTAAAATGATTCCTTTAAAATTCATAATGTTGATGATCAGATTAACTGACAATTTCAAGCATCTGTATACCTTCTTATTCCCCCCTGGAAAACCTTTTTGTAAAGCTTGCAATAGAATTCAGAAGTATCAACTTGTTTGTTGAGGAAATTATAAAGTTAAGAGGTACAAATATGAACAAGCCTTCTGAAATATACAGGAGTCAATAAAACAAGTTCAAAAAAGATGTAAAACATATTAGAATGTCACCATGTGAGGTGTTGAATCTCATCTGCTTTAAAGGCCAAGGAAAGCCTTGTTCTATTCTGTGCTCAGGCAATGACTAAGCCTAAAATAATGACTCACATTTATGAAATCACTCTGGAATCAGAGAGGATCCACAACTAGAATGATCAACATTGGCCTGCTCTGCACATTCTCTTCCTGTAGTCAAACTATATTTATCAATGTGATGATTTTTTTTTCATTGAGTATTTATAATGTGCTAGATGCTATGCTGGGTTCCAAGGTTATAAGAGTCAAAAGTAAGTTTTGGCTCCTGATATTAGGAATCTGAAGGAGATATTGAAACACTGAGAAGAAGATAATGATATACCAGGTCAGAAGGGCTGTGATGAAGGCAGTGCAGGATGCTGTGCAAACATAGGAGGATCATCAAACCTAGATTAGGTGGGTTGCAGAAATCCTCCCAGGTGGAAATAACTTCTAACCTGAAAATAAAAACATTAAAAAAAAAAGGAAGAAAATGAGAACATTGTTAGTTGAAAGTGAGATGGAGATGGGTCTGAGTGGTCGTCCTGGAAGAGGGAACAAGGTAATATAAATATTGTCAATATGTAATACCAACATTATGTACCAAACTCTATTAAATTTGACCCTGTATTTTATCATAAATAAATTGAATTAGAAACCCACTTAGGATCTTGTCTCTATCCCCTTCTACTGGGATTATATTCTCCCACAAACTAGAATATTCTAGTTCAATAGCCAAGGCATTCTTCTCTGGATAGTGGTTGGCTGGGCACCGCTAATGTTGGCATTGGCAACTTCCTTTTTTGTTTGTTCCAATTTATTGATCAAATTTTCCCATTTCTTCCTCTCCAGTCCTAAAAATGGCAATCTCCAAACTATGATAATAGTTCCTAACAGGTTCTACAAAGTTTTGTTGGCTTAGAAACCATCCTGTCTCCACCGAGAGTCTATAGAGAGGTATAATCCATAGTTCTTATTTTGCATTCTGACTTGCTGAAGGTGTTTTATTTTTCTATTTCTGGGCATCCCCTCATTGTGGTTGTCTAAGTTCTCATATAGCTAACATACTGTTTGCTTTTCTGTAGACAGAAAAGAGCACAAATTTAATTAGGAATCAGATTGATCTTCTGCCCCAAACACCACTGTCCAGCAACAGATGTTGCACATCATCACTGGAAATGTTAAAGCATTGCATGGTAATTATCCACAAGAAATGACACAGATGTGATTTCCACAGTAAAGGGGAAGTTGAGTCTATTCTCCAAAGATCTCTCAAACCTTAGACTCTTGCTTAAAACTAGCAGAGAAGTCATCTGAACATAAATGTGAGAGCTGATAGAGCCCAACCTCATAAATGAAGGTACAAATGCTAAGAGCAAAAGATCATGAGGGCTATTGTTCTCCCACTGTACAGAAGGGGGAAAACATACCCCTCTGAGACTCTTGGCTCAATAATACTGCAGAAAAATAAGGTCATGTTGTATTTTTAAAACTCTTAGATGACCTATCTTTCAAAATTAGTGGAGAAAAGTTTAATGATACTCAGATCTACTGCCATTGTACATGTTAAAGTTTCTTGGAGAAATCAGGAGATAATCTGCCCTTATGAAGTTTCGGTTCTGTTTCTTCTTTCCTACTGCCACCACTTCTGATCATGAACCTTCTCTGCCATTTCTTGCCCTTTTATTTTTCTTTTGGGATGAAAACATTTTAAAAATGTCATCCTTGAGAGTTTTGGTTGATGTTTCAGGGTTTGTCATTTTTGTTAGTCGTCAGATGGCTCTGTGTCATTTGTGTCAATGTATGGGAATAATAAACCAAGAAATTTTGTTGATTGATAATGCTGATTATTCATACAGAGGTGTTTAGAGAGGTCTGCAGTAATGTTTTCAGAAGAAAGCTCTCACTAAGTCTCATTTTCAGTCCCTGAGGAATAACTTGTTCCAAAAGAGTTCGATGACCTTTGATCTCCTTGTAGGAAGGAAATGAAGAGTGACTTGTCTGTGGGTAACCATGTAATGGTCCTTTGGTTATGAACTCACCCAGAGTTGACTGGCCAACGTTTGTGCAAGAGTTACACAGGGTTTTAATACTGTGGGTGCATGGAGAGGTATCTGGGAAATGTAATGTACTTTAAATTACCAAGAAGTAATTTGATCTGAATAAGGCAACTCCAAAGAGAGCTCATTATGTTTTACCAAAATGCAATTGCAAACTGTAATTGGATTTCTTTTTAAGATGAACAGCAAACCCAGGGAAGTGGCACATTTATCATTTTTGTCAATCCCTTTCCAGAACTGGGACACTAGGGGAGATGGCACCCAGTGTCATCCCCTTAGAAACAGAGAATATTCTGTAACTCAGATGGGGTAGGCAGATAATGCTGTCACTCTTCTCCTGCACACAACATCTATTTTCTGAGCAGAGGAAGAAATATTCAGTGGATGTTTTTAGGTTAATCTAAGATCAGTGTTTAGAGAAGATTGGGGGTCAGAAAAGGAATTAGAGGAAGATAGAACACAAGGTTGTTATATTAGTACAAACCTATAATGTTGGGAGTTTAGATCTGGGTAGGGGCAGTGGGATTGGAAAGGAAGATGTGGGTATGAGTAATAATTTAATGTAACTGCACCCACAGGACTTAATAACTAGTTGCATGTTGGAGATGGTGTGCAATGGAAATAACCTTGGTGTAAGAGTCAGCAAGAAAGGGGTTTTCAGGATAAGGCTGAGACTTAGGTTTCTATCTTATAAAATAAAGAAATTGAAATAGAATGATCTTTAGTTCCTTTCCAGGACTAACATTTTAAGACACAAAGATCTTAAGGCATTGCGTGTTTCCCCTTCATTCCCTGCAGGGAAGGCTCACGTCAGGAAAGAGCACAAGCTACCGTTTCTATTTACTGTCTGTCTCCCTGGCCTCTCACTGACACCAGGCCCTCTAAACTAATCCCTGGCTAACTGAGACCCTCAGTATGAAAAGCACAGCACCCTTTTGAATCCCTCCTCAGAGTCAAAGATTGCCGGTGTCACATGTACTTAACGTTGGTGGATTGTGTCTCATATGGAAACCTGCAGTAAGGGACAAATAGCCTATAGTGGCTAAAGCATGTTTTCTCGTAAATGGTATTATTTTATCTTTTATCAATTTTCAGAAATATTCACATCTTATTTAGTCTTCTCAGGAACACTGTGAGACATGTAGACTTGGGCGGTGTCAATCTGCCTATTTCACAGAGGAAGAAACTGAGCTCAGAACAACTAAGTAGGTTGCACAGGACCGCAGAGCCAGAGGGGATGCAGGCTTCTCCACTCGGGTCCAGTGCATTTGCCCTTGTCTGAGTGTAATTGTGGAGGTTTGAAGCCCCTGAGTAAGAACATAGGAGTATGTTTTGGGCAGAGCTATTTGAAACCATTGAAAGATCACCACTTGGCCTGTTTTTCTGCTTCTGAATATAGTGGCAACTATCTCCTTTTGAATGGTTCTCACAATATTCTACCTAGTAATCCACAGCAATAGCGATGGTAATCACACCTTCTCTCTGACCATCCTAAAGAACGCTTAGTGTATTAATGTTCTTAATTAATCTTCGTGACAAGCGAGCAAATGAAGCAGATTGCAAGGAGGGAGTCCCACTTGGCTGACTGGGAAGCTGAGGTAGAAAGGAAGGTCACGGAGCTGCCTCGAGGTGAGAGGAAATCAGCAGAGTTTTGGAGCCAAGAATAGCCTCTTCGCAGCTGAAGCTTAGAAGTCTGTTGGGAAGGGACGCCTGCTCTTCTCCCTAGATGACTGTTCAGTCACTAGAAAGAAAAATATGCCCTGTAAAAGCCAAGGCTGTCTTCTAGCTGGTTTTCAAGGCATTTGTTTCCCACACCTTTTTCTTTGGGGATTCCCGCCTTTTGGTAACTGAGGTGATTCTACCTCACTCTCTTCTGGGAAAAGATGCCTCCTTTTCGAGCAGAGGACAATCTCCTTCACCCTTTGAGTGTCACCTCCCCCTAAGCCTTCTCTGAGAGTGGAGCACTCCAGTTTTTAATGGCTTCTCAGGAATTTGTCCCATTGGCCTTTCCTTCCTTTACTGGGGAATGTAGCACGGGGTCTTGTCTTGACAGCAGGAATTTCTCCACTGGGAGAACATTTGTTTCCAATGCGGTGTTTCCATATTTTATTTTCGCCAGAGACGAGATTGAGTGACTTCATCTCTCTGTGTTAAAATGATGACTGTATCTATAGCCACGTGCTCTGCCCCAGCTCTGTGTGGTTTCTGTGGTTACTGTAGCATTTGGGGGTCAGGCTGGTGAGGCGATGACTGATCACCTGTGGCCAAGCTACACAGGAGAGTGTTGTTTCTCTGCGGCAGGGAGTCCGGTTACACGGGGGGAAAGGGAACGGGATTCCTGGAGGCTGACAGGAAGACCATAGTTATCTGTGGGAAGAGAAACAATTAGGGTGCTCTGTTGTTGGGAAATGTGGTTGCCTTTAACCTTGAGCCTGACCAAAGAATCCTGTTATGATTTACTTGAACACTGTATTTAAACCCCCCATAACAATGAACCATCTTTCAAACATCACCAGGAAGTGGGTTATCAAAATAATATTACTCTGCTGGTAAAAGTATCTTTAAAAGCCCAAGCCTCTGAGCTCAGCAAAAACTAAAAGCCCACACCAAAACATGACCAAAATATTTATCATTTTCTGTGACTGACTTTTTAAAAAGTCCAGAGTATTATAGGGGTACAAATGTTTTGGCTACATGATTTATTTTTGTACAGTTTGAGTCAAAGTTATAAGTGTGTTCCTCACCTGGATAGTATGTGTTGTACCTGCTAGGTGTGATTTTTCCCCCTCCCCTCCTGCTTCCTCCCACCTGCTCGATTCCCATTGAATTTTACCTCCATATGTACACAGGAATGTTGATTGACTAGTTCCAATTTAAGTGTGAGAACATGTGGTATTTGTTTTTCCATACTTGTAATACTTCACTTAGGAGAATGGTTTCTAGTACCATCCAGGTTGTTACCATTTGTTCACTATTTTTTTTTTTTCTTTGAGACAGAGTCTCAAGCTGTCACCCTGGGTAGAGTGCTGTGGCAATCTCCAACCTGGGCTCAAGCAATCCTCTTGCCTCAGTTTTTTTATTTTTAGTAGAGATGGGGTCTCACACTTGCTTAGACTTGTCTCAAACTCATGAGCTCAAGTAATCCACCCAGAGTGCTAGGATTCTAGGCATGAGCCACTTTGCTGGCCTTGTTCACTATTTATTTTTAATGACTGAATAGTACTCCTTGGTATACATATACCACATTTTTATCAATCTACTTGTGTAGTGATGGGCACTTTGGGTTTCTGTGACCTTTTTAAACAAACCTTCATGTGATACAGACAGGTAGTATAGGCATGGGAAGAAGCCCATCTTTTTACTAAATATATTTGTTCAATATTTATTTTCTGTGATTTGAGAAAATTTAAATAGTGGAGAAAAAAGATGAAAATGCTGGTAGAGTATTAACAGCTTCAAGGGCAGGGAAGGCAAATAGATACTGTACATGTTGCCATGTGCCACTCCCAATTCCATGGCAGATGTCACTAATGGATAACGTTACTCCTCCCTGCTGGGCCTATTCTCAGACTTTCTGGTCAGGACTTGGTTGTCTAGTTGAAAACCTTTTATGATATCCCTGTTTCAGAGCAAGCTAATTTGCACTGCTTTGCTCCAGAATAAAACTAAAGATACAATGAAGGCTTGTGTAGGTGTAAGTGGTCACGTTGCTGTTAATATAATTAAGGTGTTTTCTTCTTATTAATTTATCTATCTGTTTTGTAGAAATGAGTTCTTGCTATGTTGCTTAGACTGGTCTTAAACTCTTAGCCTCAAGCAATCCTCCTAGCTTGGCCTCTCAAAATGCTGGGCTTATAAGCATGAGCCACCATGCCCTGCCAATATAGTCAAGGTATCTTCCAGGAGATCTAGGCTAACCCAAAGACTGGGACTATGATAGAATTATCTCCACATATAGGACACATAAAAATACTTCATAGTAACAATAGGAAAAGGTAGTTTAAAGAATCGATATTTTTGCTTTTGAATCAAAAGTTTAATAATTCAAGACTTTGGGGAAGATTTGTAGAAATGTACTCTCATATATCTTGATGTACTATAAATTGATACCATATTTCTGGATAGTAATTTGGAGTATCTAAAAAATGCACATATCATTAGTTCTAATAATTCTACAAATATGCTACCACAAATATTTAAATACATGTTTTTAATGAATCTTGATGGCAGCATTGCATAAATAATACAATTGATGCATCTCTCAGTAAAATACTATGGAGACATTTGAAACAATGGCAGATGCAAGTGGCATTTTTTTCTTTATAATTATTGAATTCCTTCCCATGCTTGTTACACTTCCCTGCCCAATTGAGCTCATCCTTAGCCATATAAGATGCTTTGTCCCTGGGATGAATGGGAGGGATATTTACCATTTTCTAAAATATGACTGCCTACCTTGGTTGGGGATTTTTGTCCCAGGCCTCTATTACATGAGCATAATGTCACATAGTTACTACTTTGTCAGCATGGATTCCAAAGTGAGAAAATGAGTTGAGCAGAGATTATTGGGTCAGAGCCAGATAAGCCCGCAGAAGTGAATCCAAGCCCAATGAGAGCTGACGTGCAACTGAGGTTTTAAGGTTGTTTGCTCCCTAATGTTACTGCAGCAAAACCTGACCGATACATCTCATTTCAAAAAAATGTGAGGAGTATGCCAAGTGGAAAGAAAGCAAATTATATAACATTATAAATATGGTTGGTGTTAAAAAACTTGGCATCGTTTATTCATCTATTGATTCATCTATCTTTGCTTGCATTTGTAGAGAAAATACCTGAAAAGATACATAGGGGAAAAACTGTTCACAGTGGGCACCTCTGGAGTGGTTGGGTGCTGGAGAGATAGAGGGAAAGAAAATATTTATTTATTTATTTTTGGAAACAGAGTCTCCCTATGCCACCCTCAGTAGAGTGCCCTGGTGTCACAGATTACAGCAACCTCCAACTCTTGGGTTTAATGATTCTCTCTGGCCTCAGCCTCCCAAGTCGCTGGGCCTACAGGCTCCTGCCACAATGCTCAGCTATTTTTTGTTGCAGTTGTTTAGCTGTTTAGCTGGCCCAGGCCAGGTTCAAACCCGCCACCTTCAGTGTATGTGGCTGGTGCTGTGCTAAAGAAAATATTTAATTCATAATCTTTTGTTTGAATTTTTCCTCAAAGAATTGGTTACTCTTAAGAATAACATATTAAGAAAAGTCTAATTTTTAGTATTTACTAGTTCAAATATTTGTTCTTATTTGATGATGGATGTGTATTATATCATTATGCCTTTAAAGTACTTTGACTCCTTGTAAAAAACAAATCCATAAGAAATGCCACGGCCTTGATAAACAAAAAACCCAAATGAGTTGTGTATTCATTCCATAAAGACATAACTCAAGACTGAAGCTCAGAGACTGTTCCCAAGTGTGGAGAATGAGGGGAGGTGGCAATGATGAGCTGCTGCCTGGATTTACCTTCCTGAGTCACCAGGCTTCAGATAAATACTGACATGTTTGAATACAGAGGGCAAACATCTGTGTTCTCCCTCCCTCCCTCTTTCTCCCCTCACCCCTTCTCTAGGCCAGAATTGACCTTTTCTTCTGTGAAAAACAAGGAATCAATATTCATGGAGAGTTTAGCATTTTTATGTATTTATTTATATTTTGATGGATTTAGGGTACAACTGATGTTTGGTAACATAGTGCTGATGCCTGGGTTTTTAGTATACCCATTATTCAAATAGTGTATGCCACATCTGATATGTATTTTTTCTTCTCTCACCTCCTCTGCTGCCCTTCCTGCTTCTGAATCTCCAATGTTCATTGTACCACTCTGTATGCTACTTAGTACCCATAGCTTAGCTCCTATTTATAAGTGAGAATATATAGTATTTGCTTTTCCACTCCTGTGCTAACTTTTTAGGATAATGGCCTCTAGTTTCATCCAAGTTTCAAGACATTATTGCATCCTTTTTTACAGCTCAGTAGTATTCCATGGTTTATATATACCACATTTTCTTTATTCACTCCTTAGCTAGTGGGTGCTTAAGTTGATTTCATATCTTTGCAGTTGTGAATTGTGCTGCTATAAACATACAATTTCAGGTATCTTTTGAATAAAATGATTTCCTTTGGGTAGATACCCAGGAGTGGGGTTGCAGGTTGCAGATGATAGATTCACGTCTATTTCTTTGTGGAATCTCCATATTGTTTTCCATAGAAGTTGCACTAATTTACATTTCCACCAGTGGTGTATAAAAATTCTCTTTTCATCACATCTGAGTGAACGTCCATTGTTTTATAACTTTCTAATAATGGTCATTCTGATTGGGGTAAGGTGGTATCTCATATCTCATTGCATTTCCCTGATGAGTAATGATGTTAAGTATTTTTATATGTTTGTTGGCCTGTTTTTATAATTAAAAAATAATCAAAATGACTGATCACAGGCTAAATTGGTGTTGAGTCTTAGAAACCGATACTCCAGAATGTGCCCCTTTGACATTCTGAACTGAAGAAGCCTCAAGGTCTCACTATCTCTGCCCACTGCTGTCTTTCAATCCTCTGTCTCTGCCAAAGCATAGGATGAAGTTATTCTCTGAAATTCCCTTATCTGCCTAAAGTCCAGACTTACCCAAGGAGAAAACAATGACCTCTCATCTCTTCCCTGAAGTTTCATTAACTGGACTCAGGTTACAGGGAGAAAGCCTGAAGCCTATCAACACGCCTGGACAGAATTTTTTTCATAAACCATTGTCTGCTCTGTGAGTCCAACTGACTTTATCCCAGGCCCTTGTGTGTTTTTCAAGCCTGTCACATTCCCCTAAAAAATCACATATCATACCCCCCAAAATCATTTGGACCTGCCCATCTCCCTATCCCTGTCTGTACCCTCTGCATGGGGTTGGGGGGCAATCACTATCTGATGATCCCTTGTGTACTCTAATCAAATTTGCTTATTTTCCTATTAATCTGACTTTGGTCAGCTGATTTTTAGAGAACTTTCAGAAGGCCAAAGGGAAGTTTTCCTTTGGACCCTACATTGGTCTCTGCTGTATCCCCTGCCAAGAAAACCAGTGTTTCCTTTGTCCCGTTCCTTTCAAAGATTCATATGCTAGGGAAACAATAATCTCTTCTTCCCTCAAGGCTGTTTGTACTGTTTCCTCTTCATGAACTCCCTTCCTCTTATCCTCCCTCCAACCTGAATGATTCCTGGTTGTCTTTAGGTCTCAGATGTCCCCTTACCCAAACACTTGCCCCGTCTGCCAAGGCCAGATAATTGCCCTTCTGTGTTGCTCCAGAATTACTGTGTATATAACAAAGTTTACATATAAAGAAACTATCACACTCTGTGGTCAATACCTATTTATTTGTCTTTCTTGCCCACTAGTCTGTAACCCCTTTACGATCTAGTGCTGGGGCTTATTTATAATCATATTGCTAGTACTTCATCCTGTGTAATGGGTACTTGATAAATACTTGTTGACTCCATGAATAAAACTATGCTGATCTGATAAGTAGTCTGTATTTAGATGTTAATGTCTTTCCTTTTAAGAATCTTAGCCTTTTAATAGAAAAGGGCAGAAATTTCAGATTCTTCCACAAATAGGCTTCTGGAGGACCTATTTTTCCAGGGCAGTCTTCTGCCTTATTGGGTGACCAAGTGTCTTGATTCACCTGAGACTCAAGGCCCTGTTTTTAGGAATGTGGGACTTTCAGTGCCGACATGAGGACAGTCCTGAGCAAACTGGGATGGTTAATCACTCTACTTATAGGTCACTAAACATAAGAAGGACCACTAGATCTTTTTATAGAAGATCAACACAAATGGTTCCATCCTCCTTTCACTAGAAGAAAACACCACAGTTAATGTGTTATTGCCAATATTTCCACTTTTCCTTCTTTCAGGGAATTATCACATCTCCATTAATAATTCATGAGGTTCTCAATGGAAAAATTAAAGATATTAAAATCCTTTATCCTTTTCATCTGTGTCCATGGAAGTTTGTCAGTCAAGAGAAGGGACTGATTAAGTATCTAATGGAAATCCTTAGAGGGCAGGGACTATGGCTGTTTTTATAGTGACAGGAATAATATGAACAAATGCTTCTTTCTTACCCAAGACTTTTCATGCCAATTAGTGTGGTGAGAAAGAGAAGGGTTTCAAAACTACTAGGCATACTCTGAGTTTCTACAAGTTTCTCTGGCTAACACTCAGGGACCCCTATGCAAACACACCTGAAAGACTCTTCCAAAGAATGTTTATATGATAGAGCCAGACAGACGAGCTCTTGTCTTTGTCAAGTTCGCAAGTTTCTACCAGAAGTCAAACTGCTTCCCCCAAAGGGGAAAGAGTTGGCTAAGGCCAGCTGGTGGGCACAGCTGTGGAATGTAGGGATTTCCGAATCCAAGCTCTGCCAGGCAATCAGTGCTCTGGCTGGCAGCTGCACTCCAGCTGTGACAGAGCACAGAGGGACAGCTGAGGCCCGACCTGATCCCTGCTCCCAACTGCTCAGCCTCCAAGACCAAAGTCTTCTCCAGAAGCATTAGATTACACCACAATGGGTGTCGTCCAGACTGTGGCTTGGCAAAAGCTTTAGTCACTCCATAGCCTTTCTTCTCCATGCTTTTGCCTGGAACTTGTATTCTGGTCCACAAGAGCCTGTAAGAGGGAGAAGATGCAGAAAGAGAACATTAATTCAAACAAAGGAGGGTCTTAACCATTCGCCCAGTCAGCAGATATTTATTGACACCTACTCTCAGCTCTGTGTTCTATGTGGGAGTGGGCCCACAATAAGCCATTGTATCTGTGACTTTCCACATTTCCATCCCCTGGAAGGGGCTCTTGGAACATCCTTGGGAGCAACACCAATGTGCTGTTTCCAGGTGGAAGCACATTCTACATGAGGGATATGTTTCCAATTTTTTTTAAAAGAACATGTGTTAAAAAAGATTAAAACTCCGATAAAAGATGTTGGAAGAAACAGCGTGAATGCAAGAGGGAAACAGAGGCAAGGAGTCAAGGAGGCGAGGGGTGGCTTCCAGGATTGATGGGGAGCATCCCTTGACCCCCTTACCTACACTTGGGCATGCTCTCTTGCAATGAGAACTGGGATGAGCCTCGTATTCCAGGGATTCCTATGATGAGTGCCTTTGTTAGCTTCTTCAGTGACTGTGGCTAGGGACCTCCCTTAGGGTGGTGACATGGCAAGCAACATCTGTCCCCACAGAAAGAGAAGCTCCTCTCCTAGTTACCATTACTGAGTAACAATCCATTTCAAAACTTAGTAGAAAAAGACAACTCTCAGATTCTGCTCATAAATTCTGTGGACAGGGAAAAGCAGGATGGCTGGGCTCCTGAGGTCTGAGCACCTCAGTTGGGAAGACCTGAAGACTGGGAATGCCATGCTAGATGGAGGCTGGAATCATCTGGATTTCAGTTTGGAGGGTGAATGCTATGGTCTGGATATTTGTGTCCCCTCAAAATTTATATGCTAAAATCCTCCCCCCTAAAGTGCTGGTGTTAGATGTAGGGTCTTTGAGAGGCTCCACTCTCATGATGGGGATTAATGTCCTTATCAAAGAGACCTCAGAGAGCTATGTGAGGCATAGCTGGAAGGCGTTGTCTATGAGGAATGGAGCCTTGCCAGACACCAAATCTGCTGATACCTTGATCTTGGACTTCACAGGCTCCAGAACTGTAATAGTAGAAAGCGTTTAATTAGATTCATTTCCCCTTGCAAGGTATTTAATGGTGTTGGTATTTAATTTCTTTACCATGTATACACACATTTAAAAACTGTTTTCCTAAGGAAAATTAGAGTGCCAAGGGCAGTGTCCTTAACAAATGAGAGGCAATTGTTTTGAAAGTAAAGGTGGACCTAGCAATTAGGTGTTACACAGGATTTGATTGTAAATAGGAAGCAGGAGATGTGGTGAAGGAGCAGCATCTAAGGAAGAAGTGACAGACCCTTCAGGGAGTAGTTTGGGGGCTGTTTTTATTTCTAAGTTATGTTATCCAAGGGAAACTATAAAGATATTGAGTATCAAATAGTGCTTGAGCATGGTGGTCTCTGAGTAATTAGTTATAATTTAGGGAAAGAAACATGTTTTCTTCCCTAAATGAAACACATTTTCCTTAAAAACAGATTACCCGAGGGGGATTGGAGGGACCATTTCTGAGGTTTATCTTACAGGGGTACAAGTGAATCTCTCTAAGAGTAGAATGAGAACGTTTTAAAACAATAACTGAGAAAATGACATGAAGGCTGTGT
>CAUYQV010133740.1:0-16982 GCA_963574575.1 Galagoides demidoff | reverse complement strand
ATCAACTCATGAATGGATTAACAAATTGTGGTATGTGTATACCATGGAATACTATGCAGCCATAAAAAAGATGGAGACTTTACCTCTTTTATGTTTACATGGATGGAGCTGGATCATATTCTTCTTAGTAAAGTATCTCAATAATGGAAAACAACATACCCAATGTACTCAATACTATTATGAAATCAATATATACTCACCCCCACTTTCATATGAAAGATATCACACAATTATAGCCCTGAAAGAAGGAAAGAAGAGGGTGAGGGGAGCAGAGGGGCATGGACAGGTGGCAGGAGGGTAATTGGTGGGACCTCACCTACTGGGCATGTTGCAAGGGTACATGTCAAGTATGTTAATAGTAGAATATAAATGTCTAAATACATCAATTAAATAAGTGAGATGAAGGCTATGTTAACTAGTTTGATACAAACATTCCAAATGGTATATAAAATCAGCACATTGTACTCCATAAATACAGTAAGGTACACAGCTATGATCTAACAAAAAAAAAAAAAAAACAAGAAATACTTGATACTGTTAAGGTGTTAATTCTCCCTCTTACCAAATTGATCTGCAAATTCAACACAACCAGTCAAAACCTCAACAAGATTTTTTATAGAAATTGAGAAGTTTATTCTAAAATATATGTAAAAATGACCAGGTGCAGTGGCTCATACCTGTAATCCTAGTACTCTGGGGCAGCACCTGTGGCTCCTTGGGTAGGGTACCAGCCCCATATACTGAGGGTAGTGGGTTCAAACCCAGCCCCCGCCAAACTGCAAAAAAAAAAAATAGTCAGGTATTGTGGCGGGCACCTGTAGTCCCAGCTACTCAGGAGGCTGAGGTAAGAGAATCCCTTAAGCCCAAGAGTATGAGGTTGCTGTGTGCTGTGATGCCCCAGCACTCTACCGAGGATAATAAAGTGAGACTCTGTCTCAAAAAAAAAAAAAATCCTAGCACTCTGGGAGGCCAAGGTGGGTGGATTGCCTGAGCTCAGGAGTTTGAGACCAGCCTGAGAGAGAATGTGATCTGGTCTCTAAAAATAGCCAGGCATTGTGGCAGGCACCTGTAGTCCCAGGTACTTGAGAAGCTAAGGCAGGAGAATCATTGAGCCCAAGAGTTTGAGATTGCTGTGAGCTATGATACCGCAGCACTGTACTGAGAGTGAAACAGTGAGACTGTGCCTCAAAAAAAAAAAAAAAAGCAAAGAACCTAAGCATGATCAAAATCATCTTTACAAAAAAGAGTAAGATTAAAGGATCCACAATAGCTGATTTCAAGATATTAAAAACATACAACAATCCGAGCAAGGTGGTATCACATAAAGATAGACACCAAAAAATAGAATAGAAAGTTCAGACCTATGACAATTCAGTATCAGAGCAATTCAGTAGAGAAGGGAAAGTTGTCATCAAAATGGTGCTGTCACACTGGATAAATGTCCAGAAAAAATAAACTTCAACCTTTAATTCACATTATACAAAAAAATTAATTTGAGATGAGTTATAGATTTAATCACAAAAGCTAAAATTATAGAGCTGCTTGAAGAAAGCTTAGAAAAATATGTTTATAATCTTGGAGTAACCAAAAATTTCTTAGATGGGAAATATTTAAGCATAAAATAAAAATTTCAAGTTTTACTTCATTAAAATAGCAAACTTGGGTTCACTGAAAAGACACTACTAAGAAAAGGAAAATAGGCCAGGCTCATACCCATAATCTTAACACTTTGGGAGACTGAGGCAGGTGGATTGCTTGAGCTCAGGAGTTTGAGACTAGCCAGAAAAAAAGTAAGACCTGGTCCCTACTAAAAATAGAAAAATTATGTGGGCATGGTGGTGGGCACCTTAGTCTCAGCTACTAGGGAGGCTGAGGCAAAAGGATGGCTTGAGCCCAAGAGTTTGAGGTTGCTGTGAGCAATGATGCCAGGGCACTCTGCCCAGGGTGACAGAGTTTCTGTCTGAAAAAAAGGAAAAAAAAAAAAGGAAAGGAAAATTAACGCCACAGACCAAGAGAGAATACTTGCAATACCTATCTATTAGAAGAGACTTTTATCCAAAATATATAAAGAACACTTACAAATGAATAATAGGATAAACTAATAAAACATGAGTGGTAGAATTAAATAGAAACTTTGTGAAAGAAAATATGCAAATGGTTAATAAGCACATGAAAAAAGTGTTCAAGATCATTAGTCTTCAGAGAAATGCAAATTAAAACCACAACGAGATTACCACTTTCGGGCATTAGGACAGACACTGTTAGAAAGAGTGACAGCATCACATTTGTAGCGCCGTGGAACTACTGACACTCTCCTTACATTGCTATGAGAAGTATTAGGCGGTAGAACCATTTTAGAAAACTGTTTGGCCAATGCTTAGTTTCTTAAAAAGAAAACCCACATATTGCAAGGGTACAAGTCAAATCTATCAAGTATAGAACACAAATGCCTTAACACTGTGATTAAGTAAATGAGGTGAAAGCTATGTTAATCAGTTGGATGTAAGCACTCCAATTTGTACAAATACTCAACACATTGAATCCTCCCCCGGCCAAAAAAAAGATATACCTAAGCTATGAATCAGTAAGGCTGCTTCTCCATAATTACCCAAGAGAAACAAAAACACATGCCCACAAAAAGTCTTATACAAGAATATTTATAGCAGCTTTATTCATAACAGTCCAAAACTGGAAACAACCCAAACGTCTATCAACATAAGAATAGATACATGGTGGTGTAGTCAGACAATGAAACACTAGTTATAAATAAAAGAGAATGAACAATTAATATATTCCATCAACAATCAACATCGCAGATGAATCTCAAAAAATGCTATTTTGAGGGAAAGGTGCCAGAAATAGAAGAATTTGGTCCATGTGATATCATTTATCTGAAATTCAAGAGCAGGCAGAACTAATCTCCACTAATAAAAGTCAAAACAGTGATTGCCTGGGGAGGGTAGCATTGACTGGGTGGGAGCCAGAGACTTCCTAGGTGTAGCTCTTGATGGTCACGTGGATTAGCAGGACATGATACATCCAATTGTACACTTAAGATCCATGCATCTCACTGTGTGCACATTTTACCTCCAAGAAGTAGGGAGGAAAGAGAGAAGAAGGAGACCATGAGACAGTAAAGAAGAACAAAACAAAACTGAGTTATTCTTTACATGGAGGCATGCGCGTACCACACACAGAATATGAACGTGCAACTGTATTCATCGTGAACTGGGCCAAAGTTGCACAGAGCATCATTGGCCTTTTTTAGTCTGTTTGAATAGATATCTTCAAATTTCATTAAGAGAAATGTCTTTTTTGTATTCATTTTGGTCTCTCTTGGGCTTTATTACCAAAAATACCCAAATGTGTTTGGAAAGAGCGGGAACAGAAACACTAATCTGAATTTCACAATTACCTCAATCCAAGACAAATTGTTCATAGTTGACATTTTTAGGCTTCATATCCTGCCACGATTCTCTTTGGAAAAAGAAACTATGAAATAGAAAGGAAATGACTCTCAACTCCTCCCTAGCCTCACAAATCTGTCCACCTGATTTGAATCTAGAGTTTGATAGAAGAAAAAAACATATTTTTTTCAAGAATAAGAAATAGTTCCTATTTTTATTGCGACAAAGCTCTTTAACTGACCATCCCTTCCCATTCAGACTGACCAAGTGATATTCTCAACAATAGCACCTCGCTTCATTTCTAAAGTATACTGGTCACATTAAAATGTAAACACATGGAAATGAATGTCCTGCTTTTCACATCTCTGTCCTTGGTTTCCATGGAAGAGGGCTAATTACCTTTTTAATAGCCCTAATTGATGGGCTCACAGATCCTACCTTTCAGTCCCACTTGTGTACTGCGGCGGGTGGCATGGGGCAACACTCCTCTCTCCGGCCCCTCTGCTCCAGCTCCTTCTCATTGCAAGGAGGTTTGCTGCCTCCTGAAAGGCCCCTGCCTTGTGTCTCTCTGTTTGCAAGACTACCTGCCTCCCATTGTGGGCTGACCAGGAAGCCTCGCTTTGTCTTGGCCAATTGACACAGCTGCACACTCAGTAAATAGACTCAGATGTTGAGCTTTTGTTTGGAGGATCTTTTCAGATTAATGCAGAGAGAATTAGTTTTTAAAACTTAAGCCAGAGCCAGGATGAGTAGAATGGAGCTGTGAGCCATTGAATTCACGTTCACCAAATGAGACCAACTGTCTTATGGGGGTATTTATCCCCTGTTCCTTTCGGAGGTAGCATTGAGGAAAGAGGCTCCCACTCCCTCAGGCCTCAGTCTTCACTCAGGCCTTAGGGGGGAGAAGATCTGATCAGCCTTATACCCTCCAGCTTCGTTCTCCAAGGAGAGACAGGCCTGCCGTTGGTATGGAGATGTAATTACTGCAATTGATTTGGGTTTTATTTCTAGATCACAAGAGAGTCTGATAGATGATATAAAGGGATCCATGGCCTCTGGCAAAGAGCATTGTAGAGGCCTGGCAGACAGGGCAGCAGTCTGGACTCAGTGTCGATGACCATCTCGGATTTTTCAGGCATCATCATTTGTCCCATCCTGTCTGGACCTCACTCGTGTGCTTATTAGAATACTCCCTAGTGGGACCCCAGTGCCAGTCGCAGCACCCAGTATTAGCCAGTTCCTTGAGAGTGGGCCCATATCTTGTCATTCCCCTATACCAGCCTTATCACTTAGCCCAGGTTGGAAGTTTAGTCACAATTTGGTAAGTAGAAACTCGAGGACTTTATACCTTTCTGAGATTTACTCAAAAAAATCTATAAATTGGGGGTAACTGCTCTCTTTTCCCAACAGTCCTACATACTTAGGGAGGGCAGTTTGACGTGGAATGAAATTTGACTCTTACTCAGACCAGAGTTCAGACCTGCCTCTTTCTCTTGCTGGCTGCGAGATCTTAGACAAGTCCCTGCTCTCAGCACAGGTCTTCTCACCATGACAATTAAGATGTGATTACTTTGTTCACGCTATTGTCAGGGATTTAAAGAGTTTTCTCAAATCCGTGTGAAAATGACAAGCATATTGCCTAGAATATTGTAGGCTCACCAATATGTGAGCTTTTCCTCTCTAGGGTCTCTGCTTTTCAAAGATTTTTTTTAAAGGATTAAAAAAAGATACATGGGAAAAACACCTAGTGGATTACTAAGTGTGTCTTTATGAAGCAAGTTTCCTTAGCAATAAATACCAAAGAATGGCCATTGGTGGGCACTGCCAACTCTAACCTTGTTGACCTCTTCTCACCCTTGTCCATCTCCAGTGTCTGAGTGACTGTCACCCCACCCAGACACGTGCACCCCCTTTCTACCATCCTTCCACATACATACTCACTAACTGAAAAAGGGCCGACAAAGCAGATGGACAAGAATGATGCCATCCTAGGGGAGAGCAGGGACCGGCATTCAAAAAAAGGGATAATTTCACAAACATAGCATAGACGGGGGGTGGGGGGCATATAACATGTTTCCCGAGGGAGAAGGGTAGACACGGGTAGGTGCTTCCTCCTTGCTCCAAGCTATGGGGATTTAAAGAAAATGCTTGTTCCCCTTTCCCTTTATGGAGAAACTAATCTGATTCTGTGTTCCACGTTCTCCCATGAAGTACTTTCTGTAAAGAGTTAGAATGCCAAGAGTCTGAGGTTGCTGTGAGATATGACGCTCACTCTACCAGGGGTGACAAAGTGAGACTTTGTCTCAAAAAGGAAAAAAAAAGAATTAGAATGTGTAGGCACTGCTACAGGCTTCCCTCAGTAGTAGCACAAGGATCGGACTATATAGCCTTGAGGACCCCTCCCAAGCCGGGCATTCAAGACTCTGATTCCTTTACAGTCTCTTGCAAGGAAGAATGTGCGATCGGAAAACATGGGTTTTGACCTAGCTCCCCAATCAGGAGAAACGCTCACAGGAGAATACTGTAGGAACCCAAGTCAACCCTCGAGTTAGGTCAGATTTCACGTTTCAATCAGCAGGCCTCTAAACTAGAAGAAATTAACAATGGTAAACAAACCTGTGTTCGGGGAGATAAGACAAGAAAATGCAGTTGATTGAGATTTAAATTACAAAATATACCTCCAAACTATAGACTGGTGTCATTTTCTTTTGTAACTTAGAAAAAGGGAACTTGGCCAGGCACAATGGCTCACCCCTGTAATACCAGCACTTTAGGACGTGGACGCAGGACAATTGCTTGAGGCCAGGAATTTGAGACCAGCCTGGGCAACATAGTGAGACTCCATCTCTACAAAAAATATAAATAATAGCTGGACATAGTGGTATGCACCTGTAGTTATAACTACTTGGAGGCTGAGGCATGGAGATCGCGGAGCCCAGGAGTTTGGGGCTGCTCTGATTGTGCCACTACACTCCAGCCTAAAATTAAACAAAAAAGAAAAAACTTCTCACTCTGATAGCAGACTCCTCTGCAGGAGGAACAACGAAGTGGGAATCAGAAGAAATGCACCACATCTTGTAGAGACGTGTGCAAGTCACCAAACTTCTCTGAGCCTGAGTCCCTTTGTGAAATAGAGGAAATATTCCCCCTGCAGGCTATTCTCACCCATGAAGTGAAGGACCCTGCGAAGAAACAGAGAGTGGTTTGAT
Organism: Galagoides demidoff; assembly: GCA_963574575.1. Classification (NCBI taxonomy): domain Eukaryota; kingdom Metazoa; phylum Chordata; class Mammalia; order Primates; family Galagidae; genus Galagoides; species Galagoides demidoff. Next base: position 10,366 of record CAUYQV010133740.1, on the reverse strand, counting down.
GATGCTGTATTTCCTGCCTCCCCTCACTATGGACCATTCATGTTCCTCAAATGAGTCACAGCCATCCAGATGGTATTGCACCCTGCTCACGTTGGTGCTTTCCCATATGCTCACCCTAGAAGTAATCACCAGGGACTTGGCCACGAACCACGCACAGAGAAGGAAAGCGCTGTGGAACAGTGCGGGAGAATACTGGAGGGCCCTGCAGACAGCCTGTCTTGGGGATGAAAAGATGAATCATTTTAAGCCTGTGCCAGGAGATGCAGAGGGAGGCCTGACCACAGCACCTTACATGCCTTGCTTTTGTTGGCAGGTCTAAGTCAGGCAATCGATGGACCCCTGGGTTGAGCATCGCGAGCCCCATGTGCTGACTCCGCCTCTGCCCACTTTCTACCTGAAGGGAAAGAGGTCTCCTATCTCCAGCACACTGAACCACTCCAGAAATCCTCCTCATGCCAGGCCTTTGTGCCCGATTTCAGAAACAAGGAATTATGAAATCAGAGTCTCTGAGGACCCACCTTTGGTTTGAGGCTTTTTCTGTTTTGTAGGGATGTTTTTTGTTTGTTTGGGGCCTCAAAGCTGAGATTCTACAGCTTACTCACTTGGCCTGCTCCTATTCCTGTTTGGCTCTATCTGCCTAGACATGGGCAAAGTGGCTGTGGTAGGAGACCAGGAATAATGAGTGGGTGAGGCTGGATTTGTGTTTTCTCTGCTCATGGGAAGATTTCCCCCAACAGGCTGGGATTTGAACTGGGTCTCCAGGATGTGTGGGAGAATGTGGCCAAGCATTCTGGGTAAAGTCAATGCCCCCCACGCACAGCGTTGCAAACTTCAGGCTGTGTAGTAAGTCTCCTGCTACAACAAGTAGTCCCCAAAGTGTGCAGTGGTTTCAACCCCACAGACCTTATTTCTTGCTTATACACAAGGGTGTGGGACAGCTGCCCTCCAGCCATGATTTATGTTTTGTACTGACTGAGTCTCTGCCACTTTGAACATTTCGGTTTCAAAAGTTTCCCAGAGAAGCATCTTCACTCCCTCCAGGCCACTAGACAGAGCAAAGAGTAAGGAAATGGCCCATGTCACATCCCCTCAAATCCATTAGATGGAACTTTGTCACAAGGCCACACATCTAATTGGAAAGGGGACTAGAAAATACAGTCCAGTTGTGTACCCAGGAAACCTGTGACAATGCAGGCTCTAGGGAACTTCCAGCCACCTCTGCACAGTCTGCTCCCCTCCTCACACCCTGCTCCTTCTGGAGAGATTGGAGGGCAGAGTAGCCAGAGCCCAGGCAAGGCAGATGTGCCAGATGGGAACTCCTGGCACCTGGAGCGGCATTCTGGGAGGGTCAGGCCGGCAGGTGGACTCAAGCCAGTTTTATTTTTTGGTAAACCCAATTTCACTGCAATGTGATAAACAAAACTGGAAGCCCCAGAGGGCCTCCATATTTCTCCCTCTTATTTGTGGAAGGAAAGAGAAGGTTTAAGAAGGCTGACTTGTCACAGGCAAGCCGTCAGGCCTCCCAGGGTGAAATTGGAACTCCCTGGCTTTCTCTGGCACTGCCTTCAGCCCTCTTGCTCTTGCTCTGTCCCTCCTTCTGCCCTGCTTTCAGCCCCTTTCTCTGGGTAAGCACCAGGGCCAGGCCTGTCACTTTGCTGACACTTCGGCTCAGTGCCCAGCCTGTGGGCCACTTTGGGCTCCAGCTACTGGTGGGAGCTGATTCGGGAGCCTGGCCCGGCCCTGTGGCTTTGATGGGATTTCATCATCCGCCTCCTCCTTGGCTGGGTGCCTGGAGAGCTGCACAGCCTGGCCCCAGGCTATCTGCTTTCACCGAGAGAGGCCTCCTCTCTGAGTACAGGAGAATCTGGAGGTGAGGAGGTGAAGAGGAGAGGCCTGGGCTCCCCAACTCTGCAGCCTGAGAGCTGATGCCACGCCAAAGCCATCTGCCTTCACCCAACTTTCCAAGGGGCAGAGACAAAGTACAGAGAGAATTAACACTGAACAACTTGTTAATGATTTTATTGCAGGTTAAATAAAATGTCTCAAATAAAACTACAGGAGACCTTCTTTAACCTTACTGCTGTAAATATGTATTAACTCAATTACTATCAGCAATTAAGGCCTAGTTTGGGAACAGTGGCCTGAGACAAAAAAGACATTATCATCCTGGGAAATGAATCCAGAATAAAAGGAATTTATTCCACCTTAGCTAATGAGCAGCTGTGTAGGGATGGAAATGAAGGCCTTCGGAATTGCTTTTGACCGTCCATACAGGGAGAGGAGAAAAGGTTCCCCTTTACGTAAAGCTCTTGGAAGCACATTAGGGACATTGTCACAATGCAAATGAGGAAGACCGTTGTGTTTGGGTGGTTTATGGGTTTAGTAAAAGGAGTAACATTTCAATTAGTGGGGAAGGAATGAGAACCTGCCTCAAAGAGGCTTAATTGGCAACTTGGCTTTCCCAGGGGGCTTTGAAGTAGCATCAGAGAAGGAAAGTTTTCAGAGATGGGTAGAGAATAGAGCAACGCTAGGGCCCTGGGCTGTGGATGTAAGAGGGAAGAGGGCAGATGGGCGGCTCAGAAGGTAAAGCCCCCAGCGCTCTGCAGATCCCAAGCCTGTGCCAGCCGCCTGTTCTGCTCCGGGGACTCCAGGGCTTCTCCCAGCTCCCCCTCTGAGAGCGGCAGGACTTGTCCCTTTCTAAAGCAGTCAGTCTTCACGAAGCCTGCTCACTTTAAGAACTGCAGCCCTAACCTCACCAGTGTGGAATTCCTTTTTCCTTCTCAAGAGCCTCTTTTGCTGGGTCTCCAAGGCCAGCCCAGAAAACTAGGGAATTCAACCCTAATTGTAGTGAGTTTTGGGGGGTGGGTGCAATATTGCATACAAATGTGTACTTTCTGCATCTGTGTGTGCGTATGTGTGTGTGTGTGTTCTGGGACCACAAGGTCTGAAGACTGAAGATTTGAGTATGGCCTTAATCGAGGGCGAGGGATTGATTGCACACGTGACTCATCAAGATCCCTTTCAGGCCTTGTAAATTGCAAAGGCATCCAAATCCACATTGCTCCACAGCGTTTTCTGTCTTAGTGCAGTAGCCTCCTAAGGCCTGGGATGGTGTAATTCACACTCGCATGTCACTCAAATCGACACACTTCTTGACTGGTTTAAGGTTTTATTTCTTTATCCAGTCATTCACAGGGTATGGCAAACTTCTTTTTTTCTCTAACGTGGAAGAACTCTTTAAAAGAAAGGCTACAGGTAATATGCCAAGATAACTATCAAAATGAAGTTTGGAAGAAAATTCAGCAAACTCTGTGTTTTAGCTAAAAGACAGCAATCTGGCCTGGGGTTTGGAGAACTGTCCAAACCAAGCCTCCTAAGTGGTCTGCTGGTCTTTCTGAGCTTGCAAAAAAAAAAAAAAACAGAACGAAGAACTTCCAAGTGATTCCACCACTCCTCGGATTCCCTTGCTGTTGACTTTGGGGAGGATGACCTCAATACCCTGCCCGTGTGAGTTTCTGCAAACAAGGATTAAACTTTGCTTGAGGCCTTAGCACTGAACTCTGAACTGGAGGATGCAATGATCTCCCTCTGAAGCCATCAGTCCTAAACACACAGGACCCTGAGCCAGGATTTCTCCTTCCATCCTCCCCCGACCTGTGGGTGGCTTCTCCTGGAACCGCTGGCTCATATCTCTGGAGCCTGTGGTTTGGGGATTGCCATTAGCCAACTACAACAGGGCCTGGAGAGTTTAGTTTGGGTCTAAAATGGGAAGTGGACCCACCCTCTGAGTAATGCTCATCCCTCAGTAGGTCTCAGCTGGCAGGCAGCTACTTTACAAGTGACCCCTCTTCTCACCACTCTCACCCCGGTTGCCCATGTAGAGTGACCACTCCCATTTCACTCTCATCTCTTGTGCTACCTCTCAGAGTGTGACTGGTGGGAATCATGGCATCTGTACTCGCCCTGCACACTCCTGTGTGCTGGGAAAGTTGAGCCACCAAGCAGCCGCTGTAGAACATCCAGGTTGCCATGTCACAGGAGAGAACAAGAACCAGGGACTTAGCACAGCAGCACCAGCCCCTGCTTCACATGTGGGATGGACAGAAGATACCGCACCTGTGACCCAGTCACTTTAGCAACACTGGACTCTTCAGCCCCAAGAAGGTATGATTGACTAGGTGCCTTCAGACAGTTACAGAATCCATTTTAAGTGCTAGAAAGGACTTTAACAATATTCCAACCAATATGTGCGTGGGAAACTGGGAGGGGAAGAGACCTGCCAGGTACCCACAGGGAGTAAAAGGCAGAGCCGAGACCCAAAACCACCTGGTGGCCCTGAGGCCAGTGCCCTCCCTTCTCATCTCCCTGAGTCTCAGCTTCTACTTCCCAGTGGATTTTTGTCTTGGTGGCCATGGAAATTAGATTGTAAAACCCTACAAAGGAAAAGAAGGGTGCGGAGAGGCCGGACAAAGTCAGCCAAAGTCAGCCGGCATTTGCCATAGATCTCCCTGACGTGGACAGATACTCAAGATGTTATTGTACACGCTCGTCTTGTTGAAGGAGCACTTTGTGTGCTTTCTCCTTATTTCTCCAAACCCCTTTGATATCATCAAAGCTCCTTGCATGGTGCTTTGGTCAATGCTCAGGAGAAAATTCTCATACTAGACCATTATTTTCAAAATGTATTCTCTAGTATTCTCATACTAGACCATTATTTTCATGTTTTAGCATCCAAAATATTTCTACCCCCAATATCACACAACCTAGAAAGGAAAAAAAAAGGCTCTATTATCTCCATCTTTGTAAAGATAAAATAGTTCTTTGAAAGGTGAATTAACTTACCCAAAGCCATATTCCTCATAAGTGGCTCAGACAGACCTAGAACCCAAATCTAGGTTTACTTCCAACACTGCAAAATTCTAGCCTCTGGCAAGAAAAAAACTGACTTAAACAATAATTTATTGTTCATTCCTTCCCTTTGGGGACCCTGAAACCAATGTTCCTTTGAAACATGATGGTTTGTACAGATGAACACGTGTACTCGTCACCACCTCCCTTTCTTTCTCCAACCTGGGATGCAGGCGCTGACGAGCATCCTGAGTCCTTGGGGCCTCCCATTTCTAAATCTCCTGTGACTAATGAAACTCTGTCCCCACCCACAAATTTACCCCCTCCCCAGGGTAGAGTCTGCCTTTCTTAGAGAAAGGCATCCTAAGAGCCTTTCGGCCTGCCAACAGCAGGCATCTGAGCCATTGCTCTGGAATGAATGGATGGTCCAGCCTCCTCTTTTAAAGGAGCAGGATGTGAGAAAACACATCAGTCAATCTGGGGTTACATGGACGAGATAAAATCTCCCTCATCAATTTTGCTACTTGGGAGTGTCTTCTGGAATATATGAGAAAAGAAGGGACTAGCTAAAGGTGGAAAAGATGAGCTAATCTGGGGAGTTCACTCCCCAGACTGAAGTCTCGCCAGTAAAGTAGATAACAGAAAATGTTTCAAAGAAGAGACAACCAGCAAATGAACACCCAAAGGAATAAGGAAGAATTACTTCCTCAAATTTTTCTCCAAAAATAAAAATGCAAAACATATAATATAGGAGGCACTGAACTCATACTTGAAATCTCCTGATACCAAAAAAGTTTTTTTTTTTTTCCAAACAGAGAGAGATAAGTTCCTCTTAAACAATTCTACTTTTGTGTCTATCAAGTTCAAATGGGTTTTTCTGTAAAATAATGTAGTGCATGAAAATCTTCTCTTGCAACCTTCGGACAAGTGTGTGTGTGTGTGTGTGTGTCTTCAAACTTGCCCTTTAGTTCAAACTCTGACCCATCTCTCATCTACAAAGTGGCACTAACCTCAAAACTGCCCCAGTTCTCGAGCTGACGCTTACACTGCTGTCTGAAATGCAGACCTGGCCACTTCCTCCCTTTGGCTGAAGCCCACTCAGAGTCCCCCACTGCCCACACGAGAAAGCCCACCCCTCATAGACATAAGGTCCCTGCCTCCCTCTTCAGTCTCTGTGCTCACCACTTCCTTCCTCACAGCTCATGCTCCAGAAATACAGACTTCTTCATAGTCTCCAGTCCACCCTACATGGGTTTTCTCCTCCAGGACTTTGCTCACATTGGAACCTCTGCCAGGAGCCCAGCCTGCCCCTCTGGGAAAGCTTCCCTAAAGTCTAATACATCCCACCTGCCTCCCCCTTCTCCCACAATGCCCTGGGCCTACTGTAGTTAGCACTTAGAATCATCTGGTTTGGTATCTGTGTCTGCTATTATACTTAAAAAAAAAAAAATCTTTTATGGAGAAACAGCATACATCAAAAATCACTGAAATCTTTTTTTTTTTTTTTTTTTTGAGACGGAGCCTCAAGCTATCCCCCTGGGTAGAGTGCCATGATATCACAACTCATAGCAACCTCCAACTCCTGGGCTCAAGAGAGTCTCCTGCCTCCGCCTCCCAAGTAGCTGGGACCACAGGCGCCTGCCACAACGCCCGGCCATTTTTCGGTTACGGCCATCATTGTTGTTTGGTGGGCCCGGGCTGGGGATTCGAACCCACCACCCTAGGTGTACGTGGCTGGCACCTTAGCCGATTAAGCCACAGGCGCCGAGCCTCAACCAATTCTCTTGCCTCAGCTTCCCAAGTAGCTGGGACTACAGGCACCCACCACGATGCCCAGCTATTTTTTTTTTTTTGGAGACAGAGCCTCAGGCTGTCGCCCTGGGTAGAGTGCTGTGGCATCACAGCTCACCGCAACCTCCAACTCCTGGGCTTAAGCAATTCTCTTGCCTCAGCCTCCCAAGGAGCAGGGGCTACAGGTGCCCACCACAACACCCAGCTATTTTTTGGTTGTAGTTGTCATTGTTGTATGGCAGGCCTGGGCTGGATTTGAACCCGCCAGCTTTTGGTGGCTGGCACCTTAGCCACCTGAGCTACAGGCACTGAGCCCATGTACATGTTTTTATGTGAATATGTTTCCAATTCTCTTGAGTAACTACATAAGGGTAGGATTACTGGGTCATATGGTAATTCTCTTTTGCTTTTTTAGTAGGCAATATTTTTGAAATGACAATACTTTGGAAATGGAGGATAGATTAGTGGTTGCCAGTAGTTGGGAATGGAAAGAAAGTGAGTGTGCATACAAAATGGCAATGTGAAGGATCATTGTGATACTAGAACTGTTCAGTAGCTTGAGTATATGGAACTCTATATACAAACATACAAATGAGTACAAGTGAAACTGGGGCAATCAGAGTAGATTGCATCCATGTCAAGATAAAAACTGTTACATTATATTATACTTCTGTAAAATTTTACCATTGGGAGAGACTGTGCAAAGTGCACAAGGGTTCTTTCTGTACTATTTCTTATAATTGGAAATAAATCTATAATTATCTCAGTTAAAAACTTCAATTAGGCTCTACGCCTATAGCACAGTGGTTAGGGGGCCAGCCACATACACCAAGACTGAGGTTGCTATGAGCTGAAGATGGTGACATAGTGAGACTCTATCTCGAAAAAAACCAAACCAAAACAAACAAACAAAAAACTTCAATTAGAAGGGTGGGCATGGTGGCTCACACCTATAATCCCAGGACTCTGGGAGGCCGAGGTGAGTGGCCTCACCTGAGTTTATGAGTTCCAGACCAGCCTAAGCCAGAGTGAGACCCAATTTCTAAAAATAGCTGGGTGTTGTGGCAGGTGCCTGTGATCCCAGCTACTTGGGAGCATGTGCCCTGGAGCATGTGCCCTAGCTCACAGCAACCTCAAACTCTTCACATTTTCTCTGTGTAAACACAGTCATTTTCTTTTCTTTTTTTTTTTTTGAGACGGAGCCTCAAGCTATCCCCCCTGGGTAGAGTGCCATGGCACCACAGCTCAAACAGCTCATAGCAACCTCAACTCCTGGGCTCAAGCGAGTCTCCTGCCTCCGCCTCCCAAGTAGCTGGGACCACAGGCGCCCGCCACAACGCCTGGCCATTTTTTTTGGTTGCAGCCATCATTGTTGTTTGGCAGGCCCGGGCTGGGGATTCAAACCCGCCACCTTGGGTGTACATGGCTGGCGCCTTAGCCAATTGAGCCACAGGCGCCAAGCCAACACAGTCATTTTCCCTTACAAATAAAAGTTTCCATGAAAATCAGTCCAAAAAAGAACTGGCAAAACACATTACATTTATCTTAGATACTAGAACTTAAACATACTATGGGTTACACTTTTTTAAATTCATTTTTATTATGACTGATGCCCACCTAGTGCTACTATATCACAGTTTTAGCTTAATATCATATTGCCTACATTAGATACCACAATCAGCAACTGAATAGGTTAATATTTATACCTTCTATATCTGGCTTTCTCCAAATATAGCTCTCTTGCACCTGTTTCTCCATTATTGGGCAGAAAAACATGATAATTATTTTTGTACATGGTAGGTCCCACAAAGAGATAAAGTTAATTACAATAGAAAATTTTAAATGCATGCAGTGAAGAGAAAAACTGCCTTATCAAGACAATTGTGTTCTTCTGACACTAAATAATAGGTTAGTGGAAAGCGAAAAGATGATTCATGCTGAAGCTCTACTGAAACAACTAAAAAAAATTTTTTTTAATTATTATAGTTGTCCTTGTTTAGCAGACCCAGGCCGGGCTTGAACCTGTCAGCCGCAGTGTATGTGGCTGGCACCATAACCACTGAACTACAGACTCAGAGCCTGAAACCACTAAATTTTTGTTTTTAATTATCTAATGAAGGGAAACCATAAAATAACTATCACTAATTTCTACTAAATACAGAAAATGCCGATAGGAACTATGGAATGCTTTTTAATACATATGGCTATCTAAAACCATGTCAAAATGAGACTTTGAAGAGCCTTTTAGATATCTGCTTTAACAGATATTTAAAAAAAATTGTGGTGGCGCCTGTGGCTCAGGGAGTAGGATGCCAGCCCCATATACTGGAGGTGGCAGGTTCAAACCTGGCCCCGGCCAAAAACTGCAAAAAAAAAAAAAAAGTAAGTGGCCGGGTGTGGTGGCTCACACATATAATCCCAGCACTCTGCAAGGCGAGTTGGGTGGATTCCTTGAGCTTAGGAGTTCAAGACCAGCCTGAGCAATTGCAAGACCCCCATCTCTGCTAGAAATAGAAAAACTAGACAGACATTGTGGCAGGTTCCTATAGTCCCAGCTTCTTGGAAGGTTGATGCAAGGGGATCACTTGAGCCCAAATCTGAGGTTGCTGTGAGCTATGATGCCATAGCACTCCACCCAGAGCATGGAGTAAGACTGTCTCAAAAAACATAAAATAAAAATTAAAAAATTATAGGGCAGTGCCTGTGGCTCAGTGGGTTGGGCGCCGGCCCCATATACTGAGGGTGGCGGGCTGGAACCCGACCCCAGCCAAACTGCAACAAAAAATAGCCAGGCGTTGTGGCAGGTGCCTATAGTCCCAGCTACTTGGTAGGCTGAGGCAAGAGGATTACCTGAGCCCAGGACTTGGAAGTTGCTGTGAGCTGTGACGCCATAGCACTCTACCCAGGGTGACAAAGTGAGACTCTGTCTCAAAAAAAAAAAAAATTATAATTAGCAAATGATTTATCTACACATTTTTAAAAAATATTTTGAAGTTTTTGAAACTAATTTACATATTTTCTCTGAACATGGTACCTATAATATTTTTTGCCAATTTGCCTTAAAAGATTTTTTAAATGAATTATACATAGACATCAACCTTAATCTAAACCACATCTGAATTATCAAAAATCCTAAATTACAAATCTTTTATTTTATTTATTTATTTATTTATTTATTTATTTATTTATTTTGAGACAGAGTCTCAAGCTGTCACCCTGGATAGAGTACCGTGGCATCATAGCTTAGAGCAACCTCCAAATCAGGCTCAAGTTATCCTCTTGCCTCAGCTTTTCTATTTTTAGTAGAGATAGTGTCTTGCTTTTGCTCAGGCTGGTCTTGAACTCCTGAGTCCAAGCAATCCACCTGCCTTGATCTCCCAGAGTGCTAGGATTACAAGCCTGAGCCACCACGCCTGGTCCCCAACTTCCAAGTCTTAATAGTAGGTTACAATGGAAAGAAAAATAATTAAATTGCAACAGTGTCAGAAATTAGCACCACATTTTTCTGAAAGTAAAGTAAAAGAAATCTCTCAGAGGTGTCTTAAGATGTTTTATGTTTATATAAACTTCCTTTAAAATTTAAGCTTTGGCGGCGCCTGTGGCTCAATCGGCTAAGGCACCAGCCACGTACACCTAAGGTGGCGGGTTCGAATCCCCAGCCCGGGCCCACCAAACAACAATGATGGCTGCAACCAAAAAATGGCCGGGCGTTGTGGCGGGCGCCTGT
>CAUYQV010133739.1:0-17415 GCA_963574575.1 Galagoides demidoff | reverse complement strand
AGGGGAAAAGGAAGGGGGATGGGGAGTCACAGTGTATGCCACACCTCTTGGGCATGGGACATAATTATAAGAGCGACTTTCACAAATACAATCAGTGTAACCTAATTCGTTATACCCTTAATGAATCCCAAACAATAAAATAATAAATAAATACATCCCCCAATTTGTTGAAATGTGCCCCCAACAGCTGCCTGTTTAGTTTCCACTTGGGGTTGCTTGTTTTGTCACTGAAAAGAGAAACTCTCATCACTTCAGTGGGGAATATCTGTAGATAGCACAAATTTATCATGCATTTACAGAGCGAGTTTACAACCAACGAGAAGAGATCGCTCTGATGAATGTGTAAGGAAAGAGCTTAAAGTGTTAAAAAAACGCTTAAGGCTGAACAGAAGACATTTGCATTTTTTCCCTGTCATGAGAGTGGATGCTTAAGATAGTATGCAAAACAGTTACTCTTCTTTCTCCATTTATTCTAAAGCTTTGCAATTCATTGTTATAATAATACTTCATTCACATTTTCAACCAATTTTTGAAAGCTCTATGTTTCTAATCCACATTAGACAATGTTCAACTAGCATGTTCACAATAAGATAAGCTAATAGCATCAAGGAAGAACACTGAGGTTTAATGGATAGTAGGGTGGTTAAGACAGAGCGTCTGGGTTTATATCCTGGCTCTGATACTTAATTCTGTGTGATTTCGGGTAAGCCTCTTCATTTTCTTGGAGAAATCTATGAAATCTTCTTTCATTTCATCTATGAAAAGAAGGTAATAATAGTGTCTCTCTTATAAGGTTATTAGAGATTACATTAGTTAATATATGTAAAATACTTAGAACTGTGCCAGGCACAAAGTAAATGTAGGAGAGGAAATGTTTTCAATTGTTAATAATTATAATATATGCTCCTACAGTTATAATTACTTGTTAATAATTATAATGTCATTTTATTATTAACATAGTAATAGGGGCTGGTGGCTGGGATTGGTTCTGTCTCATTTTCTGCTGTCAACTTCCTTGTAAACTCTTTGTATTTCAGTTTCTGAAGCTGCAAATAATACCAGAATATACGGTTTCCTCATCTTGCACTTAATTTTTATTTTAGTCTCCTCAACAGTATCTCATTTCTAGATTTTCTGTGTTTATAATGATTTCACACAATCAAAATACTAAACACCTACTCTCTGGCATAGTTTTGGATCTAAAAACATTAAAAAATGGTCAAATTCGGAACCACCATGGAGAAGATGGCCCTGATCTTATGGAATTGACCTTCTGATTGAGACAGGTAGAGGATAAGTACGGGCACAAACAAATATACCCATTTCAGATATACCTGTGAAGAAAATAAAGCAACATAATATGAGAATGAGAGAGGGAGAGAAGCCTAAATTGGATTGCCTGCCAAGGTCAGGGAGCACCTCGCTAAGAAGATTCTAAATTGGAAGATGGAATGCAGAAGAGATGAATTTTTTTTTAAATGAATTCATTTGGACTGTGGGTGTCTGCCCAATGCAGAAGTTATCTCCTAATAGAGTTATAGACCAATGTTGTCCAACAGAAATATAATGTGAGCTATTTACATAATTTTAATGTTTCTTGTGACAATATTAAAAATTAAGAAATAAGTAAAATTAATTTTAATAATATATTTCAACCCAATATATCCAACATGCCAGTTTTTCAATATTAATACCTTGAAAAGTTATTCATATATTTTACATTCTTCTTTTTCGTACTCAGCCTTTCTTTTTTAAGTCTTCAAAATCCAGTGTATATTTGATACTTAATCAACACGTCTTGATTCCAACTTGCCACAATTGCCCACCAGCTGCATGGTTGTGGTTGTGGTCACTGCATTAGACAGCACAGGTCTGAACTATAGGTTGACAAGCTGTGGCCCTCGAGGCATATCTTCAAAATTGAGTGTATATTTGATACTTAATCAGCACATCTCGATTCCAACTTGCCATAAGTGCCCAGAAGTTGCAGGTGGTTGTGGTCACTGCATTGAACAGCACAGGTCTAAAGTATAGGTTGACAAGCAGCTGTGGTCTGTGGGCCATATCCGGCTAGCCACCCGTTGTTTTGTATGTATTACCAGCTAATCATTGCTTTTATATTTTAACATGGTTAAATTTTAAATGGTCACGTAAATACCCAGAAATTAGTCTTAGTTTTACCTCAAAATTTAACTTACTTTTGGCCCTTTAAAAAAAAGTTTTCAGATCCTTGATCCAGATTATCACAACAATCCTCATAAAGATTACGAGGTCCCAGAAAAACAGGAACCCCTTACTCCATTTTCTTTTTTTTCTCTTAACTTCTTTTTATTAAATCATAACTGTGTACACTAATACATCTATGAGGTGCAATGTACTGATTTTACATATAATTTAGAATGCTTACAACAAACTGATTAACATAGTCTTCACCTCACTTAATTATTATGTTAAGACATTTATACTCTACTCTTAATAGATTTGACATGTACCCTTGCAATATGCACCATAGGTGAGGTCCCACCCATTACCCTCCCTCGACCCAGCCTTCCTCCTCCCCTCTTCTCCCCTCCCCCTCCTCTTCCCTCCTTCATCCTGGGCTATAGTTGTGTTTCATCTTTCGTGTGAAAGTGTGGGTGATTATATATTGGTTCATATTAGGGCTGAGTACATTGGATACTTTTTCTTCCATTCTTGAGATACTTTACTAAGAAGAATATGTTCCAGCTCCATCCACGCAAACATAAAAGAGGTAAAGTCTCCATCTTTTTAAAGGCTGCATAATATTCTATGATAAATGTGAAATAACAATAGACACCTCAGAAATTTGAAAAATCATTAATGAATACTACAAAAACTCTATTCTCAGAAATATGAATATCTGGAGGAAATAGGCCCATACCTGGAAGCATGCCACCTTCCTAGACTCAGCCAGAAAGAATTGGAAATGTTGGATAGACCTATATCAACCATTGAAATAGCATCAACTATACGAAATGTCCCAAAAAAGAAAAGTCTGGGACCAGATGGCTTCACCTCAGAATTTTACCAAACCTTTATAGAGGAACTAGAAAATGGAAACTTATTCCATTTTCTATCTGCAATATTCAGCAAAAGGCCTGGGAATAGGAGAAACTCAATGCAGGTGTAAAAACTTGAATTGGTTTATATAAAAATGTAAACTGATGCTCACTGTTACGTGGTGTTACCTTTAGCCTCATAAATATTTATTCCTGGTAGTCGATCACTGTGTTATAATTTCACATGAAAAGAAAGTCAGTTTCTAATTTTGAGTCCTTTCTTACTACTGCTCTGCCCTCCAAATTTCACACCTTGATCCTACAGTGCCTAATTAATTGAATTCAGACCTGAATTCTTCCTCTTTTTTTTTAATTTGCTGTTTTCTGTCAATGTCTAATCACAAGAGGGTAATAGAGGTGGTTTTCATAACTCATTAAGCACATTTGTCTTAAACAATGATTGCATCCTTTATCATTTACATTTCTTTTTTCTTCCTCCTTGAGGGCAAGGACTGGACCATTCTCAGCAGTAATCTCAGCACCCGGCACCGGTACTGGTATGTGGAGAGTGTGCTGTGTGGAAAAGCGTATTTGAAAACATGCTAACAGTCCATGCAATGACCTCTGAGGGCAGTGTGTTGGAAGACTATTCTAGACAGAGAAAACAGTACTGAGGCACTGAGGAGCGGGTACACAGGAGCGGGTACACAAGAGCGGGTACACAGTTTTGGGAACTGCAAAAGGTTGGTTTTGGAATGGTGAGGTCATGTAGAGAATGGAGGAAGTGAAGCTGGAGATAGAGATGGGTCTAGCATAGATATTCAAAGGAGGTGCCGGACAGGAGCATTTTCAGAATTTCTTCTGAAGGCCATGATCTTGAGTACTTACTGGGGCCAGGCAGGTAAGAAAAGGCACAGCCAGGCACAGGATGATAAGAAGCAACTGCCTGTCAGCTTCAGGGCAAGGGTCTAGTCCTCGGAGGAGTGAACTCGGATAGACTGAGAGAGTTTGCAGCCGATTGTTGGAACTCGGCTTCCAAGGCATGGAGAATAGGAATGTCCTCTTGGTACATGGAGTATCCATAAAACTAGTCCTCTGTTTGCCTACAAAGAAAATTTCTTTAAAAACTTTAACGAAATGGAGATTGTATAGGTCACATTTTCTAGTAAAGGGCCCAAATAATAAACAATAACAAAATGACAAATATAAATTAACAAGCTATCATTTCATTAATGAAATTGGCAAACACTAAAAATTATTGTAATATTAAATTTTGTCAGGGGTAGGAGAAAAGGTTATTTCATAATATGTTCATGGAAATGTGAATTATTACAAAGTTTCTGGAAAGGTAACCTGGTTTCTGGTGCTAATCATTAAAGTTAAACTTATATGTGTGTGTGTGTGTGTGTGTGTGTATACACCCAGTGAGCTCATCCAGGAGAACCTAGTGTTTAAAAATAAAACCCCAAATAATTAAATACACATGTATAAGAATATTCAGTTCATTACTATTTGTGTTAGAAAAAAAGAATAAGAAAAAGTGAATGAGGACTAGTTGAGCAATTTTTTTTCCTCTTATATGCACCATATTTTCTTTTCTTTTCTTTCTTTCTTTTTTTTTTTTTTTAAGACAGAGTCTCACTTTGTTGCCCTCAGTAGAGTGGTGTGGTGTCACAGCTCACAGCAACCTCCCTCTCTTGATTCTCTTGTCTCAGCCTCCGGAGTAGCTGGGACTACAGGCACCAGCCACAGTGCCCAGCTATTTTTTGTCACAGTTTGGCTAGGTCTGGATTTGAACCTGCCACCCTCGGTATATGGGGCCAGTGCCCTACTCACTGAGCCACAGATGCCACCTGAAATACACCATATTTTCTTAAAGAGTTCTTCTAAAAGAGCTACTATAGGATCTTCTCATAAGTCACAGTGTCTTCTACAAAACAAAATAGAACTCTCCAATATTTTATTGAGAGAAATAAAATAATACCCACATATGTAGAGGAACACCATACTCATGGATTAGAAAATCCAATATTATAAAGATGTCATTTCTCTACACATTGGCCTATGTTTTCAGTGCAATGTCAAAACAAATCCAAGAAAATTTTAAAAATTACTATTTTGGTAGAAATTGACAAGCAGTTTCTAAAATCTAAATGGAAATGCAGAGTCAAGAAAATCCAAGGCAATCTCAAGTTGGAACAAAGCTGTGGGGTTTACATAGTCATTTATCAAGACTTAGTCATTATACAACACTTGTGATTAAAATAGTGTGGCACAGTGCAAAGGTATCTAAGTTAACCAACAGAACAGACAGGCCAGAAATAAACCCACACCTAGGCCAATGCTTGATTTGTGATCAAGAGTGATGCTGCAGAGGAATGGGGATAGATATGCTTTTAAAGAACGATAGTGGGTCAAATGGTCAGTTACATGGGAGAAAAAATGAACTTTTAACTTAGATAAATTATTGATCAACGTGTGAAAGTTTTAAGTTAAGATTCATGATCTTGCCATAAGGAAAGATTTCTTTTTTGTTTTTTTTAAAGTGTTAAAAAATAAATTAGGGGCTGATTAGCTACTGAATTACAGCCTTTACTAAAGTGTGAATCATGAAACACTAGCTCCATGATCTGCTGACAGATTTGGTTATAAAGGGGAAAGGAGTCACAAGCTTATATATTTGACAAATTCTGGGTTCAACAAAGCCAAAAATAATTTTTTTTTTTTTTGCATGGAGATCTTCTCAGAACTCTCATGTATTATGAAGGAAATGAGAGGAATCAGCAGTTCCAAATTTAGTTTTAAAATTACAAAAGCAGATTTCTCAATGAATTTTTTTTTTTTAAGGCATAGTCTCACTATGTCACTCTTGGTAGAGTGCTATAGTATCACAGCTCACAGCAACCTCAAACTCTTGGGCCTAAGGGATTCTCTGGCCTCAGCCTTCCAAAGTAGCTGGGACTACAGGTGCCCCCCACAATGCCCAGCTAGTTTTTGGTTGCAGTTGTTCAGCAGGCCCAGGTCGGGCTTGAACCCACCAACCTCGGTGTATATGGCCAGAGCTGTACTCAGTGAGCTCCGGGCGCCGTCCTCAATGAATTTCTTGATTGACTAATGTTCTCTGAGATACATATTAGAAAGATGATATCCATTGCATATAATAAAATGTATTTTCAATGAATGAATGAATGAATCAGTGAGTGAACTGCTAGTGAGTTAGGGACAACAGCCGTGCTATTCTCCCTCCAGAAGGCCAAAGGGAACAAGCAGCAGATGCCCAAATACCTGCTTTCAGTCCTATTCCCATTCTATTTCTTCATCCTTTTTTTTGATCCAGGGCTGTCTGATCCTATCTCTCTGGGACAGAAAATCTTGCTGCCATTTCACAGGACTCTCCTGAAATCTCTTACTTGGGCTTCCTAATAAGGCTTTCATAGCAGTCAGCACCTGCCTGAACTCCCAACAGCCTTGCAGTGATTATATTTCAGAGAAAGATGAAACTATGCTGAATGCCTGATGGATGCTTTTCTTGGGAGAGGAAAACGGTAGCAAATGCCTTCGGTATCAAGGTTACGGAGATAGCACCAGGCTCTCTGCAGTCTTGGGGCTTTTAAAGCATCCCCTGGGCAAGAGCCAATGTGAATGTTTCCTTCCCTTCCCGGGGTTACGGCACATTTGCTCACAGGATGGAGTTGCACTTTAGGAGTTATGAAGGCAAGGCAGAAGGGAGGTGCAGAAGCAGGGCGAGGAGAGAACTGTGTGTCCCCTTTACAGCTAAGAACAGAGTGTTCCTTCAGTGAATCTTGTTGATTGCAATCTCCTGGCTGACTTCTGTGCGCTTCAGTTATAATTAACCTCCATATATTTTATTGGGATTAGTGACTTGTCAGCATTTTTGGAACTTGGTACTAAGCAGCGAATGTAATAACACTATTTATCTTCCATGTAGGCACATTTTAGGGTGATAGATAAGGATAAGTCAAGAGCACCCACATAATTTCCTGAAACTCCCATTTGCTTTTTTCCTTTTAAGAAAGCATAGGGTATGATTTTTTTTTTAAAATTTCTTCTTTCACTCAGTAGGAACGGCAAAGAGTAATGCTTAATGGAAAGAAAGTACGCCTTACAAATTTTTTGAGTAAGAGTTTTTAGATCAATGCTCAAACAAATCCTACCCTCCCAGGACCTGACCTCCCTCTCACTATGCATGAGACCCTCTCCCAGAGGGCAGGCCCAGGTTTATCAGCCGCCTTTCGCTTGGCAGTGATTCACTGTGGTAGGAAGCAAAAAACACTTAGATGAAGTACCCAAACTTCAGCCCCTCCTAAATGTGCACTGGTGGACAAGCCACTTCATCTCTTTGAGTTTTGGTTCTCTTATCTACAGAGCGAGGTGGTGGGGGCTAAAACACCTACATGAACTGTGCACTTACCACCTGCCAGGTCCTATGCCAGGAAATCTAGCTTAATCCTCACTGCATGAGTGCATCGAGACAGGTCTTCCTATTTTAAAACAAGGCATTTGCGATCTAGAGAGATTAGGTGACTAGTCTGCAGTCATATAATAGTAAAGTAGTAGAGATGTGTTCCCAGTTATAACTGACCCCAGTGACCCCAGAGCCAAGGTCTCACTGGAATATCCTGACGTTCTGATTATGAAAAAGAAAAAAGACACCTGAAAACTCACTGTCACTTGTAAACCCCCATGTTCATGTGAAGCATGAACTCTTGCTGAGTGGCTCTCATGGTGGTCACTGAGGACCATGTCCTGCAGGAAGGACTGAGAATGAAAACACAGGGTATTTCCTGGTTGGGGACATCAAATCCAAACTAAAAGGGCTGTTTGGCTGTTGACAGAAGTAAGAGGTCAAATACGGGGAGAACGACACCCTCATCTTGGCCTCATCTGCCCCTCAACTCCATTTCCTGTCACCCACCTTGCTGCTCACAGGTGACACTGGCCTGTTTTTCAGGTGCTTCAACAAGTCAAGTTCTTTCCTACCTCAGGTCCTTGGCATTTGGTTTTCTCTCTCCCTAGAAAATTCTTCCTCTAGTTGCTCTGTTCCCATCTTTCAGGTTTCAATTAAAATGTCAACCAGTTAGGAAAAACCCAGGAACCCCCCAAATTATTTTTTCATTTGTGTACTTGTTAACTCTTTGGCTTCTCTGAATGGAGACTCTAGATCAGCAGTCCCTGGCATTTTCGGTATCAGGACTGGTTTCATGGAAGACAATTTTTCCACAGACTCAGAGAGGAGTGAATGGTTTTGATATGAGTCAGCAAGCAATTGATATAGTATGGTCTTTCACAGTCTAACCCCTCTGCTAATTATAATTTCTACTGGCAGCTGCCCCCCAGTGCTAGCATCACCACCTCAGCTCCACCTCAGTTCACTGGGCATTAGATTCTCATAATGAGCGGGCAACCTGAATCCTTCACATGCGCAGTTTATGGGAGGGCTCACGCTCCCATGAGAATCTATGCTGCTGCTGATCTGACGGGAGGCAGAGCTCAGGTGGTGATGCCAGTGATGGGGAGCGGCTGTAAATACAGATGAAGCTTCACTGGCTTGCCTGTTCACCTCTTGCTGTATGCCTGGTTCCTAACAGGGCGCCACTGGTACTGGTCCACAGCCCAGGGGGTGGGGACAGCAGCTCTAGGTTGCTGGGTTGTGTTGTTGACCACACAGCTCCAGGTTCTTACTAGATACCCAACACGCTGGTGTGGACAGATGGTAATGCCAGTGCTTTAGAAGAGACCAGTGAAGCCTGGGCAGGGTCTTGAAGCAAATGTTCATCTCTACTCTTCAATCTCACTGTGATCCTTACTGATCATTTCTATTTTAAGAACAAGATAATTTTTTCCCTTTCATTTCTGAATAGAGTTTTCCTTCCACTTTCATGATCACCTGCCCCTCTACTTGCTTTCACCTTTGGAGAAGGTGTAAGTTACGGGAAAGAGGAGGGTCTCTGGAGTTACACAGGACTTGGGTTAAATCCTGATTCTGTGATTTACTGTGACCTTGGGTATGTCACTCATGCTCTCTGAGTCTAACCTTCATGTATAAGCCATTTCACAGGATTATCCTGAGCTTAATTAAGATGCTTACAGAAAATGTAAAATAGTGTCTGGAAGACTGTTTGTTTGTATGTTTGTTTTTTTAATTTTCTCCTTCCCGAGGAATTTGACTTTAGTGGAAATAAATTTTAGTCTCAAAGGAAGCTGTGTGTTGGTAAGCTATCATGTGATTTGTTGATGGTGGAGGAAAAATAATGCAGAGGAAGACAGGAGGAAAATTGATTTTAATGAGATTGTGATTTCTTTGAGGGCAAAGATGTTTGTCTGGTCTAATCGCAGACAAATATTTGCAAGGTTTTTAGGAGGCACAGAAAATAAAATAAAGGTGAGAAATTTAAATAGCAATATAAATAAAAACCAGCAGAAAACCTCAGATTTTTATACAATGAATCACTTAGACCACTCTCCTGAAATATGAATAAAACATCATAAATTTCATGAAATGGTCAAAAAAAAGTTTAAGAAGCACAAACGTGGCACTGCTGCCTCCAGTTTCTGGGGGAATAGTCTCTAGCTCCAAAGGGTTGTAGGATAGTGTCTTAGAAACACGAGGTGGTCTTCACATTTTCCCTGATTTTCTGACATACTATAGATTGCTGCGCCTTCCCCATACAGCTTCTTTTGTAACTATTAGCTGAATTAGGAAGACTATGGTGAAAGATGGGTGCCATTTTTGTTGAAACAGAAAAAATAATTCTTTCGAAATCTAACCTATATGCTGGGAGAACTGGTTAGCCACATTTAGAAGACTGAAACTGGACCTACACCTCTCACTGCTTATAAAAATTGACTCCCATTGGATAAAAAATTTAAATTTAAGAGCCTAAACCAGGTGTCCTCAAACTACAGCCCGTGGGTCACATGTGGCTCTCCTAGGACATTTATCCGGCCCGCTGGGTGTTTTTGCTGCCACTGCCTGTCCTGCTCAGCAGCTGACTCATCCTCGGCCCACAGCCCAGCCCTCCAATGGTCTGAGGGACAGTGAAATGGCCCTCTGTTTAAAAAGTTTGAGGACCCTTGGCCTAAACAATAAAAGTCCTAGGAGAAAGTGTGGGAAAAACCCTTGGTGTTATTGGCCTGGGAAAACATTGTATGAAGAAGACCCCCTTGACAATTGTAGCAACACCAAAAATAAATAAATGGGACATGATCAAGCTAACTAGCTTCTTGCACAGCTAATGGTATAACAACTAAAGCAAACAGTCTTCAGAATGGAAGAAGATATTTGCATGCTATGAATCTAGGAAAGGGTTGATAACTAGAGTCTACAGAGAACTCAAACTAATCAACAAGAAAAGAGCAGACAATCCCATTTATAAGTGGGCAAGACACGTGAACAGAAGCTTCTCTGAAGAAGACAGATGAATGGCCAGAAAATATATACACATACACACAAATGCTCATCATTCCTACTTATCAGAGAAATGAAAATCAAAACTACTCTGAGATATCACCTAACCCTAGTGAGGACAGCCCACATCCCAAAGTCCTAAAGCTGCAGATGTGGCATGGATGTGGAGAGAAGGGAACACTTTTACACTGCTGGTGGGACTGCAAACTAATACAGACTCTACAGAAAGAAGTAAGGAGAAACACAAACAAGGTACCCTCATATTTATATGAAATAAAACAAACGTCCCCTCAAACCTAACCTATATAAATTTGCTGAGCCTCTGAATATTTTGGTTAAAATCAGCAAGAGGAAGGGTTATATATGATGTACAAATGATAAATATACTCATATACATATGAAAATCATATATATTTAAGATATATGTCTGCAACTGATAAAGGACAAATGTAATTAACAGATAGAGGTTATCAAATGCTTGATGCTTTTGTCTAAGGTAATAGTAAAGAATAGGCATTGTTGAGGACAAATTGAGGTATCCTCAACTTAGGAGAAATAAATGAGGACTGGTTTTCATTTGCTCCAGTAATGTATTACTTCCTAGTGAGCAAATAATGTTAGTATTATTTTATTTTATCTCATATAAGCTACTGGAAAAGAAATCAGTGTTTGTGGGTGAATGCCCTCATTTAAAGAGATACCACAAACAAGGCCAAGGGCAAAATCCTATTTCCAATGTTTTTCTAAATGGAAGTGGTGTCCTTTGTTGGTGATACTGAGCTATCTGTTTTTCTAAAGTGGGTTGCTTTGGCCTTGCCAGGATTACTCACTGTTTCCTCCATTTATTCACAGATAATGCCATGTCAATGATTTATTTTTCTTAATTATCTGGAACCTTTTTATTGGCTAAAGGGTAGACAAACTACTTTGGATGCTCTGGTTCTTGCAATTGTCATTCAGCACTCTAGTCTGGTAACCCGTTTGCCTTCCATTGGTGGGATTTTAGTGTTCCTAGTGCGTACAATTTTTATTAAGGGAATTACAATGTAATCAGAAATTTAGTTTCAGAAGCAAATCTTCAAGGTTAGAACATCAGAGCAAATCTTCAAAAAGGAAGATAACCGCAGAAACTATTTAAATAATTTTACCCTGCTTTGAAAGCTAAAATAGAAGCTTTCAAATTCATCATCCTGTAATTATAACACCCTCACATCTCTCAGGTGCTTTTGTGGGGGATCAATAGTTCTACCTTTTCTTGACTCACTGTGCCGGCTAATGAAGCTGCATCTCTCACATGAAGGCGAACAGCTTATGTAACGCAAAGATAATTATAAACAAGTGAATTACTCGAATTGAACAGAAAACCAATTTTAAGAGACAGTTTTCTTTCCGTATGAAGTTTTCTTGTTTATTTGGAGTCATCCAACATGGAACAGATTCAGAATGATCAAGTCCAATGTCAGAGTTATTTGTCACTGAAAGAAAAATTCACTCCTTGAGCAGTCACTTAGAAACCAATTATTAGACAAGGCAAAGGGGATGATTTTCCAAACACGATGTCAAGAGTTAAAGTATAGAAGTTCCTGATGGTTGCAATGTTTGTTTGTTTAAAGCTAAAGAACAGGTGCCTCATTTTTAAGTTTGATGAAAATGTTGCATTTAATGAGGTCAGATCTTAGACATTTGCCGAGTACAGAAAATTCCCTGCAGATTACAGTTCTAAGAATAGCCTAGAAACCGCAGTAGAGCACGTGGAGAAGTGATCCTGAATCATTCATTGGTTTATTAGAGGAAATGTGGCTATATGCCAGTAAATTGCTAATGGCTTTATAAATGCTCAGATGTTAGTAAAGTCAGAGCCATACATTGCCATTATGGTGGGCATTTCTTGCTTTTTAAAAATAACAACAAATAGGCTCTGCGCCTGTGGCTCAATCAGCTAAGGCGCCAGCCACGTACACCTAAGGTGGCGGGTTCGAATCCCCAGCCCGGGCCCGCCAAACAACAATGATGGCTGCAACCAAAAAATGGCCGGGCGTTGTGGCGAGTGTCTGTGGTCCCAGCTACTTGGGAGGCAGAGGCAGGAGACTCGCTTGAGCCCAGGAGTTGGAGGTTGCTATGAGCTGTGATGCCATGGCACTCTACCCAGGGGGATAGCTTGAGTCTCCATCTCAAAAAAAAAAAAACAGCAAATAACAGCAAAATAACTTTCATAAGCAAAAGATGTTCTGCATGTAAAAATGTATGTCTTGTTTTCTATTCTCTTAAATTTATTGTTAGCCAGGCATGTCCCAGTTATGATTCCCGTGATCTCTTAACATTGCTCCCATCTTTATCTTTGTATAAACTTAATAATATTTCCAATGTTTTCATAAGTTCTTTTTTTGAATGAAACCAACATTTGCTTAATGTCTAAACTTGGTTTTGTCTTTGTCATACCAGAAGGACCAAACTTCTGTCTCGCCGTAGTCTTTAAATATGACAGATTTTGAAGAAAAAATTTTAAGCTGTGTCAAAATAATCTCCATTTTCCTAATTTTAAATTTACTTCAGTATAGAGTGTAGTCCAGGTAGGTTTAGATTTTGCCCAATCATCAAGCTATTCTGAAATGCAAATCTTTGAAAAGTTATAAGGACTCAGTAGTAGGCACTCAGGTAATCTGCTTCAAATGATATTAACCAATGAGAGACTACTATTATTAAAAGCTTGACTGTTTCTCCCCCCAAACATGTGAGATCATTGTAACAGAAATGTGTCCTTTCTCAATTGAGACATCCTCTGTTTTAGATAATTTTCGAGAGACACAATCCAAGCCACATGTGGTGGCTCATGCCTGTGATCCCAGCACTCTGAAAGGCCAAGGCTGGTGGATTTCTTGAGCTTCAGAGTTTAAGATCAGCTTAAGCAAGAGTGAAACCCTGTCTCTACTGAAAATATAGAAACAATAGCTGGTGACATGGTGTGCACCTGTATTCCCAGGAGTCTACTGGAGTCTGAGGCAGGAGGATCACCTGAGCTCAGGAGTTTGAGTTTGCAGTGAGCTATGATGATGCCACTGCACTCTACCTGGGTGACAGAGTGAGACTCTGCCCCCAAGTAAATAATAAATAAAATAAAATAAAAAGGATAGAGAAGCAATCTATTTAAGATTTTATAAAAAACCCAGAAATCACAGATTTTTCTTCCTAAGCTTACTAACAAAAAAATCTTCAGATCTTCTTAAGATTTAATTGGTAAAGATTTTGAGGCTATGCATGACCCCTTGGCCAAAATTTTTCAGCTTTACCGTATTTTTTTTTTCCAGGTAGCAAATCAATTTGAAGCTGTAAAGTCACTTATCAAGAGTAATGTTAGGCCACATTTATAAACGTTTACTATATGCTTGATACTGCAATAATAAATGTATGCACATTTTGGTCACTTAATTCTCTCAAAACACTACAAGGCAGGTATTAACACCAGGCCATTTTACAGTAAGGAGACTGTTATTTAGAACAATAAAATAGTCACTCAGGGTTGTTCAATTCTAAGGCTTATATGGTTTAATACTGTACAATCAGGCTTTCTAGGATTTTGACAAATGCATTTCAAAATTTAGAGAAATGCTATTTGGAGGTCTTGGAAAGTTCTAGATGATGGCCCTAGAAGTGAGCCACATGTTCCTGCCTGTGGCTGATGCCAATGTTAAGCCAGCGTAGCCAGTGACACATTGAGAACTCTCACTGTGGAGAGTGGGCTGCTCTCTAAGGAGATGGCCACATGCTAGCAGGGGTCCTTCACTTTGGGGGGATGTTTAGACATCACCAGTTTCCAGTTTCACCCCCTCGTTCTGACATTCCCACACTCTATTAGTTCTAGATGCACTTGATTATTTAAAGGCTCTCTGAACATGTCTTGCAATTGTATCCTCCCAAGCCTTTGGTGATTGAACTCACCGTAAACCTTAACCCTTCTCTGATGAACTCACTCCTGCTCATGCTTTAGGATCCACAAATCTCTTTCCCTGCCACAGGCTTTCTCGGCTTCCTAGGCTCAATAACCCCCTCCGTCTATTGCCACTCTCTAACTCTTCCCATTTTCTCTTCTCAGCATTTGTCAAAGTTAACACGATTATCTATTTTGTGCTTACCGTTCATTTTCCTAGCTAGGTTGTGAGTTCTCTTGAATCATGTCATGTAACCAGTGCACAAAGCTAGCACTGATATAGTGGCCATTAATAACTTTGTGCCAAGTGAATAGAAATTTTTAATAGTTTATGAAGATTGTGAAATTGTAGCTATTTTACTTTTCAACTTCTAAAGACCAATCGGTTTATTTGACCTTATGTTATTTCTCACATTTGATAGTAAATGCCCAACCTATTTTAAGTATGTGGCTATGATAGAGCAGCTTCATCAAATTTCTAAAATTGTTCTAAAATTAGAAAGCTCTTTAGAAAGTCTCATCAGTCTATTAGATGTGTCTGGCAGTTTTGCACACGTGGAACATTCTTCAGGTGGGCTTCCTGCTGTGGTTAGTATCAAAGGAACTACTGCCACCCTGGGCAGACTGGCAGAGGGGAACCACGAGAAAGGAAGGGAGTGGAGCGCACTGGAGATATTGGCAAAATTACAGGCAGTTTGGGTCACCCATGATGGAAAACAGTTTGGTTGTTCTTCAAAAAGTTAAACATGAAATGACACTGTGACCCAGAACTTCCACTCCTAGGTATACACGTGTATATCCTAAATAATTGAAAGCAGGTATTCAAATATATACACATATAAGCCTGTTAATAAAAACCAAAGGTGGAAGCAGCCAAATGCCCAACAATGGGTCAATAGGTAAACAAATTGTGATATATCATGCAATAGAATTTTTATTCTTTTTGGCGATAAAAAGAAATTGATTGCTGATACATGCTATGTAGTGGGCAATCCTCAGTAACATTATGCTATGTGTAAGAAGCCAGGCACAAAAGACACAAAATGATTTAAGTTATAAGAAATATCCAGAATAGCTAACTCCATAAGGACAGAAGGCACCCTGGTGGTTCCCAGCGAGTAGGGCGAGCGGGAGACAGGGAGCATGTGCTGAATGTGCCTGGGGCTTCCTTAGGGATGATCAAGTGTTTTGGAACAGGTAAAGGGGGGATTATACACCTTGTGAATGTGCTAAATGCCCCTGAATTCTTCACTTTAAAATGGTTAATTTAATGTTATGTGAACGTCATCTCAATTAAAAAAAATAAAGTGGGATGGTGGTTAAAGGAAATAAAAGTGGAAGAGGGGGTCAGTGCCATACTCTGAAAAAGACTCAAGCAGCTGATGCAAGCTTTGAAGATGCAGGAATGTCAGAACCCAGGGATGAGGGCAGAACCTGAAAAAGGCAAGACATGAAATCCATTTCCCCTAGCACCTCCAGCAAGGAACACAGCCCTGCAATCACCTTGGTTTTGGCCCAGTGAGACCCACGTTGGACTTCCCACTTACAGAATAGTAAGATAACACATTGGTATTTTTCTAACCTAAAAATGGTAACAAAATATCATGTATTGGCCTCATTGCTGAAAAGAATTTCAGAGGTCAGCCCAATTCCAACGACAACAGGGCTGAGGAAGATTACATGACTTTCCAAGGTCACACAGTTGGATCTCCTATATACTTCAGGAGTAGTATTTCCTTCTGGAATATAGACATAGGGAGAGAACAATGAATAAGGTTATTGTCCTAATTTTATGAGTGTGGGAATGGATTTAGTGGGATTAAGTAACTTGGCTAATATATGTAGTACTGCGGATTTTTCAAGTATTTAAAAAAGTACTGCACATACATTAACAATAATAAAAGACTCACCTCATTGACAATGGAAGGGCTTATGATGGAAACCATCAGCTCCCATAGCTCCCCACGTCCAGTCCTGCTCCATTGCACTTACCGTTACCTCTTTGAACTATTTCTGGGACAATTTAAAATTTATGTATTTTATTTTATTTTTATTTATTAGTTAATGTGAGGTTACAATGTTTACATTTGTTAGGTAGAGTCCCTCTTGTAGTTGTGTCCTGCACCCAAGAGGTGTGCCGTACACCCTTCCATTGTGTCCATTGAGTGGCAGCACATCAGTCCCCTCTCTTCCCTCATTCCCCTTCCCTCAACTTGAATTGAATTGAGTTTTTCTTTTATGTGAGCGTGTATTAGTTCATCTGCTGGCTTCATATTAGTATTGAGTCCATCAGATACTTGCTTTTCCATTCTTGTGATACTTTACTAAGAAGAATGTTCTTCAACTCCATCCAGGTAAATGCAAAAGATGTAAAGTCTCTATCCATTCCCAAGTTGATGGGCATTTACTTTGTTTTTACATCTTGGTGATTGTAAATAGCACTGTGAGAAATAATCTAGTGCAAATGTCCTTATGATAAAATGGTTTTTTTTTCTTCTGGGTATGCCTAGTAATGAGATTGTGAGAGCAAATGGAAGGTCTAACTTGAGTTCTTTGTGGATTCTCCATACTTCTTTCCAAAGAGGCTGTATTATTTTCCCATCCCACCAATAGTATAACAACATTCCTTTCTCCACATCTGTGCTAGCATCTGTAACTTTGGACGGGATAATTTTTTTTTTTTTTTGAGACAGAGCCTCAAGCTATCCTCCTGGGTAGAGTGCCATGGCATCACAGCTCACAGCAACCTCCAACTCCTGGGCTCAAGCGAGTCTCCTGCCTCAGCCTCCCAAGTAGCTGGGACCACAGGTGCCCACCACAAAACCCAGCTATTTTTTGGTTGCAGCCATCATTGTTGTTTGGTGGGCCCAGGCTGGATTCAACCCGCCACCTTAGGTGTATGTGGCTGGCACCTTAGCCACTTGAGCCACAGGCTCCAAGCCAGGATGGGATAATTTAAATTTTACCACACAAAGCTACTACCATGCCGGGCGCGGTGGCTCACACCTGTAATCCCAGCACTGTGGGAGGCTGAGGAGGGA